>JAJOOO010010203.1:0-69148 GCA_029582685.1 Solanum piurae
ATTACAGAAATCACATACTTTTAAGGCAAAATTACAATTTATCCCTTAAAAGTTTATAATTATAGAAATCCCTCAAAACGGATACAATAATATAAGCGATGATACATTAATCTGATGCGTGAGATACATTAATTGTTAAGTAAGATACATTATATTTTATACATGATACACTAATCTGATGTACATTTTATACATGATACACTAATCTGATGCGCGAGATACAATAATATAAGTGCGCGAGATACAATAATATAAGCGTTGATACATTAATCTGATGTGCGAGATATACTAATCTGATGCGCGAAAATGAGGGATTTTGGAAATTTATAAAACTTATAAGGGATAATGATAATAAGTAAACTAAAAGGTGAGATTTCTGTAATTTTTTCTTAATATTATCTTAGTTTAATTAATCGTATCATCTTCATGGGCAGATTTAGCTAAGGTATCGGGTGCCGATTCTCGAGAACTCTGTATATATAAATAAACATTTATTAGGAACGCAATAACAAAAACTTATGTAAGCGTATAACAACTATATAACACATCATAACATCATCATCTCCTATAATATCATATATATTTATATATATAAAAGAGAATCTTAGGCTCGCCTACGTGACATCACCACAAATAAGAATTCTCTTTTAATTTATTTATTTACAAAAATAGTCTTCCTCTTTAATGAAGAGTTGTGACTTTAATAAAAAATTGCGACTTTTATGAAAGGTTGCGACTTTAATGAACAGTTACAACTTTTATGAAAAATTATGACTTTTTTGAAAGGTTATGACATTTTCGAAGGGTTGCAACTTTTTCAAATAGTTGTAACATTTCCGATAAAGCACAATTAAACATTTATTCACACTGCCCTTTGTTGTCTATAAATAGATGGAATTCCTATCATTTTAAAACAACGAAAATTCTGAACCTCCTCTTCTTCTTCACTATTAATTATAAAAATTTATGTATTTTTCTCATGTTGAGTGGCTCACTGACACCATTATTTATGTTACAGATCCTGGTATGTATTTTTTTCAGTCATTAATTTATGCTTATGTTATTAAGGATAAATGATAAGATGTAATAATTTTCATTTTCCTTTATATTATTAATGTTTGTTGCTACGTAATTGTGTATGTAAGATAATATAGTATTTTAATTTTAGTGACTGATAGATTTTAAATATTATTTTATAAATTTTGTGATGTTAAATTCTTGCGCGAAGCGCGAATCATTTTACTAGTTTATTTAAAATTATAAATAATCATTTTTTAATTATATATTAAAAATAAAAAATATTTCTCTTCCTACCAAACACACTTTAAATAATCTAAATATATCCACATAGAGAGAGACAAATTTAACGTTGGAGTGGCACAGCCTTTTTCGTCGGATTTGTCGTCGGAATTAATAAGTCTCATTTGGTTCAAACTGTTGGCTTTGTTCATGCAACAATGCCCCTCTAATCCGTTTGGAACACAATCTTCCGTCTCAAATTATTTATCGTATTTAAAAAAAATAAAATTATTATTTAAAACAATAACATATTCTTTAAAGTTCTTTAAAATCTCATAAAATAGAATCTGAAAAGAATATAGTGTATGTAATTTTTACCATTACTTTTTTGAAATAGATAATTTATTTTCCAAAATGTCCTCGATTCAAGAAAATTAAAATAGTAACTAAAAAACGACAATAAAAAGGAAAAATCCTTTTGGCCAGAATTTAGTCAGAATGGTATTTTACCTATATTTTTTTACCCTTTTAACTTTAATTCTTTTTAATTAAAAAAAGAAAAAAAAGATTAATTTATTTTAAAATAAAAAAATATTATAAAGTTTTTAAATTTTCTGGTCAAATTCTGGCCAAATTTTCTGGTTATTTAGCATTGCCCAAAAAGAAACATGACAACTAATAGTAGAATAATATTGTGGAACGTATAAGCAAGAAATCGTAATAACAACGATAAAGTGCAATCACCTAAATACTGTAAACCACATATAATATCAGATATCAAAATAGGCCAAATTTATGTTTTATACTACGATCAAGCCAAATACATGAATAAGCTAGTAATAGAATAACTCTCAATTACCTACTAACTTTCTATCCTTATTTGTGATTTTTATACTCTTCTATCTAAAGTCATGTCTTTGGTGAACTAAAATTACGTCATGTAATGTCTAATCACCTTTTCACGATACATTTTTATTAAATATTTACTCTATTGGCCGTATGTGGATTTCGAGAACAACGTCTTGAGTCTTGACCTTTTTCCCCTCACAAATAAGCCCTATTCGCACAAATTTAAATTATTTGAATGGTGCGACTAGGGCTTATTTGAATTCCAATATGAGTATCGAATCAAATAAAATATAATTTTGCAATAGCCTATTTGTAATTTAAAATTAACTAGGAGGGCTATTTTGTAGGACCACAAGTACAGGTCCCACATGTTCTCGACTTCAACGAACGAGGTTTCCCTTGTGGATAAACTCGAAGGGTTATGATCCCATGTAACTCACCTCTACGTACTCCTATGTAATCTCACTCTCGAAATTTAGTGACTCGATTAATTTATATGATCAAATTTGTGTTTGAAAAAGTATGTACTTTCAAGTATTAGCAAAAGCTAAAAAAATAAATACAAATAACTACTCCAATATTAGTAAGAGTATTTTAAATTGATTAGCATACAAATTGTTAATCTATAAAAGTACTTTCCAAAACTATTTCTAACAAATAATATTTTTCAAAATAAAAGAAATTTAAATACACAATCATTATGACCAATAATAACTATATACCTAATATAATTTTACAAGTAAAGTCTAAAAAAATATGATGTGTATGCAATTTTATTTCTATCTTGTGATTTGTGAAGATAAGAAGACGATTTATAATATATTCTTGACGCAGATAATTCAAATCCTCATCGTGTAAATCTCTTCAAATGAAAATATAGTACTTGTCTGAAGCTTTTTCATTTATAATGTTCGAAAAAAATGATTTTTTTTTATCCATTCTACTATATTTGTAGCTAGTTCTTTTAACTCTTCTATGTCCTTGTATGTACTTTGTAAGCTTGAGTTGTTGAAACTTAAGTCTCAAAGCTTATTAAACTTATGGAAATATTTAAAAGTTAGGTCAAATGGATAAACTTATTATCCATTAAAATTAAAGAGATATGTGTCTAGACATTATTGGAAGTACCCAAAAATAAAAGTTAACAGTTCCACGTGAAAGAAGTTTCAAAACTAAAATAATCCATTTATCCTCATAGAATAGGTCATAATTATACATGTATCAAATGGGACCCCGTTCATGAATGATACCAATTTATGTTATATGGTTTGATGAAGCACAATATTTTATTTTATTTTAAAAAAAGATAGATTTTTAATTTAGAAATAACTAAAATAAAATAAAAAGTGTCACGTGAATTGAGATGGAAGAAATAGAATTTTTTTGACAGATTAGAAACTCTCAATTTTGCATGTTTATGATATTTGTTCGAGTTCTACTTGTACAACAAGTCGCATATGTCCTAATTCTGATTATGACTGATTCATCAATGTGTCTGTTTTTGAAGAATATAAACTTTAATCTTATAGTCCCCTTATTACATATTTATAATAGTGGTGTATTCACTTTCTCTTAACGTGACTTTCGATTAATCTAAATTTATACCGTATAAAATTCATTTTAACCGAATGTATAATATAAAATAATTTTATCTAACTCAAATTTAAATTAAAAAATAATAAAATCATATTTATTACACTGCAACTCTGATTGGTCTTAGTGGTGACACTCTCCTGAGGTCAATGTTTGGCAAAATTATTGGCAATGTCACAATAATATTCTACAGTAGTGGCCCGTTTGAATTGGCTTAAAAAAAATAATTTTTAAGTCAAAAATAAAAAATCAAACTTAAATAACTTTGAAGTCAAAAAATAAAAAGTAGGGAATCTATATTCTTCTGTTGAATTGTGTGGGCCCAACCATGGCTTACTTTACAATGTCGGCTCTTAATTCATTTTTCATTTAAACATTTGTATATATAGTACTATTTTCATTACTATTTACTAGTATTTTCTTTGTATTAAATTTATTTCTCTTAATTCTTTTTGTTGGTTATAGTTTTTTATACAATAATTAATAATATAAATATTTAAAATTTGTATAAAAAAATTTGATTGACTCTTGACATTCTATTGATACCACATAAAATTGGTGAGATGATAAACATATATAATTTGAAATTGACGAAAAAAGTATTATAGATCACAATAGTTATCAATTTTTTAAAAATTAAAATACATATAAAAAAATCACTTGACTCCAAAAAATCTATCAAAGCCACATAATTTTGGACATGGAAAGTAACATATATTATTTGAAAGTTACGTTAAAATGGTATTATAAATTACAATAATTAATAATTTAATATATTTAAAAGACAAAAAAAAAAGTTAGTTTTTGAAATCCTATATATGCCACATAAATTAAAACAAAGAGAATAATATATATTATTTTAAAATTATATAAAAAAAGTACTATAAATTACAATAATTAACAATTTAAAATATTTTTAAAATCATATAATTTTTTTTGATTAATTCTCAAATTTCATAATATCACATAAATTGAAATAAAAAAATTAGTAATATATATTAAGGCCCGTGCTGACACGGGGTCTGTATCTAGTTATCTATATAGGAGTATTAAATGATCCAATTTTAAAAGCTGTTAATTACAAGTTCTTTTCATAACATAAAGAACCACAAAAACATATTATTAATATTATAGGAGTACTATATAGTCCATCTATAAATAAGAGTCTTGACCTTTTACCCCCTCACTAATAAGCCATATACGCACAAATTTAGATTATTTGAATGATGCGAACAGGGCTTATTTGGATTTCAATATGAGTATCAAATCAAATAAAATATAGAAATTAATTCTTTAAACGGTCACTCAAGTGTAGCGAATTGTCTTGAAATATTATTTATGTTTTATTTAGGATTAAAATATCACTCAACTATCATTATTTTTCTCCAAATATATATACTTGACACTTCAAAAGCCTCACTCTCTCCTAGTTAGCATGACATGTCATTAAAGTCATTTTTTTAATAATAAACTCATTTAACTAAAATAACGATCATTTTTTATAAAAATAATAATAGTTTATTAAGAACAATTTTTCATACTTAAGAATCTTTTATCATAATTAAACTTTTTATTCTTTACGTTATGAAAAATAGGTTTTTAAAACGTACTATAATATCATCAATTTTGAATACTTATAAACATATACATTAAAAAATATATTGATATACAAATCACTCTTGAATTCTAACTTACATCATTAATCATAAATTGTATAGTGAATCAATAATATTAAAGATCAATTAACTATTACAATAATATTAATAGTGTATTTTTAAATTGATGCTTACGAATTTTTTTTTTGAAAAAATAGAAAGTGAATAATATTATATTTTTTATCAAAAAAAAACAAAACTAAATACCTCAAAAGTCTCCTTCTATTATTGTTGATATGCCACATCATTAAATCATCATTTAAAAAAAATAATAGACCTATTTATTAATCCATCAAACTTATGTCTCTACAAAACAAATATATAAATTACATGAGAATTTATGAAGATTATAAAAAAAAAAAAATATATATATAATTTCTTTATATATTTTTACCAAATAAAATTCAATGAAAAAACCTATTTGTGTAATTATTACTTGAAAATTTTAAAATTCCTAAGTAAATTATTTGAAAATTTTAAGCAATTTTTTTTCCATAAAAGTATTAAAATAAATTTGTAAGGTTGACAAAAAAGTTGGTAAGTAAGAGAAAATTATTATTTAAATTTTTTTCAATTTATTTTTTATTTTTATTCTTTTATTCTATATTATATTATATTTTAACTTCTATACAATTAAAACACCAATATATATTCTTATCTCCATCCCAAATTCATGAAATGCAAGTAATAATTAATTGAATTGCCTATTTTAATTCAATAATATAAATATTATATGAGATTAATATACTGATAAATAAAGATCAAAATTTTATTTTCTAATATATATAAATATTATTCACTTTCTATTTTATCTTAAAAAAAGATATTGTAAGTATATATGAATTTCAAAGCACCCAATTAATTATTTTTTAATAGTTAATTGACTTTTAATATTATTGATCCATTATATAATATATGATTCATTGATGTAAGTTGACGTTCATAAGTGATTTATATATCAATATTTTTTGAATATATTTGTTTATAATTATTTAAAATTGATGACATTATGGTAAGTTTTAAAAAACTATTCTTCATAGCATAAAAAAATAAAAAAATTAATTATGATAAAAGATTATTAAGTATGAAAATTTCTTAATAAACTAATATATATTTTTTAGAAAAATAAGATAATTATTTTAGTTAAATGAGTTTGATGAATTAAATAAGTCTATTATTAAAAAAAGACTTTAATGACATGTCATGCCAACTTGGAGAGAGTGATGTTTTTGAAGTGTCAAGTATATTTGAAGGAAAATAATAATTGTTGAGTGATATTTTGGTGCTAATAAAATATAAATAATATTTCAAGGCAATTTTCTAAACTTGGTGATCATTTAGGAAATTTACTCTAAAATATAGTTTTGCAATGGCCAATTTGTAATTTAAATTAACTAGGAGGGCTATTATGTAGGACCACAAGTACAGGTCCCACATGTTCTCGACTTCAACGAACGAGGTTTCCCTTTTGGATAAACTCGAAGGGTTATGATCCCATGCAACTCACCTCTACGTACTCCTATGTAATATGAATCTCGAAATTTAGTGACTCGATTAATTTATATGATCAAATTTGTGTTTGAAAAAGTACGTACTTTCAAGTATTAGCAAAAGCTAAAAATAATAATGAAAAAACAAAGACAAATTGTTAATTTTTATTGAGAAACGTTTTTAAAACTTCGATCAAACATAAATAACTACTCCGATATTAGTAAGAGTATTTTAAATTGATTAGCATACAAATTGTTAATCTATAAAAGTACTTTCCAAAACTATTTCTAACAAAAAATATTTTTCAAAATAAAAGAAATTTAAATACTCAATCATTATACACAATTAGTATGATTTAAGAAAGAGAAGTTTGAACGTAGTAGAGTATACGTGGACTTAAAGAACCTTGTGAAAAACTTGATCATATTCAAATATGACCAACAATAACTATATACCTAATATAATTTATAAGTAAAATCTAGAAAAAATTATGTGTATGTAATTTTATTTCTATCTTGTGATTTGTAAAAATTTGTAAGGATATTTATGATATATGATAATTCAAATCATCATCATGTAAATCTCTTCAAATGAAAATGTACTACTTATCTGAAGCTTTTTCATTTATAATGCTTCGAAAAAAATTAGAGCAATTTTATTCATCCTACTATATTCGTAGCTAGTTCTTTCAACTCTTCTATGTCCTTGTACGTACTTTGTAAGCTTGAGTTGTTGAAACTAATGTCTCAAAGCTTATTAAACTTATGGAAATATCAAAAAGTTAGGTCAAATGGATAAACTTATTATCCATTAAAATTAAAGAGATTTGTGTCTAGACATTATTGGAAGTACCCAAAAAAATGTAAACAGTTCCACATGAAAGTAGTTTTAAAAATAAAATAATCCATTTAGCCTCATAGAATAGGTCATCTTTATACATGTAGCAAATGGGGGTATGGGACCCCCTTCATGAATGATACCAATTTATGTTATATGGTTTGATGAAGCATAATATTTATTTATTTTTAAAAAAAGATAGATTTTTAATTTAAAAAAGACTAAAATAAAAAAGTGTCATATGAATTGAAATAGAAGGAATGTATTTTTTTTCTTTTTACAGATTAGAGACTCTCAATTTTGCATGTTTATGATATTTGTTTGAGATCTACTTGTACAACAGGTTGCATATGTCCTGATTCTGGTTATGATTGATTCATCAACGTGTTTGTTTACATAAAATATGAACTTTAATCTTATAAATATAGTACATTACTTCTTTTTACTATTTGAGATTTCGATACATTTAACGATCGAAAATCTCTCTTAAGCACCAAAATTGTCCACTTCATTGTTTCAACATTGTGATGAAGAATGTGACTTATAGCAAAGTACATTAATGTTGCAAAACATGTATAAGGGGAAAAGATCCCCTTATTACATACATATTTATAATAGTGGTGTATTTGTGATCTTCGACTAGTACCGATAAAATGAGCCCATATTTTGGTAATTCGTCCAATTCGCTCATATTTAATGGGTTGGATGAGTGACTTTTTACATGGGTAAAATATGGATTGATACCCATATTCAACCCGGTAAAATATGAATTGATACCCATATTCAACCCGGTAAAATATGAATTAGCCAAATGAGTTAAGCTTCTAACTTTTATTAATTCAAAATTCATGATATTACTAAATATATTGTATTTTCTCTTCCTTTTTATGTTCTTCTATAAAACTAATTATTTTTCTCTATAATTGAAAATGTGAAAGTAGTTTAAAAAAAAAAATTCAACTTCAAAATCTATTTTTTCATTCCTACCATCGACCACCCCACCCCCTACCAGCCCCCAAAAAAAAAAAATTAAGTTTGTTTTTAAAAAATATTTTCAACTTCAAATTTTTATTTTTTCACCTCTACCCTCGATCCCCCTCCCTCTAGCCCCCTTATCAACGCCCCCCCCCCCAAACCCCGATTTTTTTTTAAAGTTTGTTCTTAAAAAAATATTTTCTACTCTAGTAAAAATAAAAGATATTTCTCAAAAAATAATTCATTCATAAACCAAACACTACAAAAATTTTCCTGAAAATATTTTCTACTCACCAACCAAACATAAGAAAATAAGTCAAAAATCTAATTGTTTTCCAGGAAAATAATTTCTAGAAAAACATAAATTTATTTTATATTGAAAAGTTATAAGATATTTTTTCTACTTTAATGATACAATAAAGCTAAATGAAGCATTTTCAACATATATTTCATCTAAAAAAAGATTAAAATATTTTCTCCATGTTGAATTCTTAAGTAGAGTACTATTTACTCATGAAAATATGGGTAAAATATGGATAAACTAGTATTTTACCCAATCCATTTGTTACCCAATCCATTTGTTACCCATATTAAATATAGACGGATTGAATTATTATCTATTTTATATTGACCCATTTTCAACCCGCCCATTTGCCATCACTACCTCCGATTTATCAAAATTTATGCAGTATAAAACTCATTCAAAAAGAAAGTATATTTTAACATAATTTTATTTAGTTCCGTTCAAATTCAAAATTTTTAATAATAGAATCATATTCATCACATTGCCAGTTGTGTTAGTGGTGCACTCACACTCCCATGAGGTCATGTTTGGCAAAATTATTGGCAATGTCACAACAATATTCTACAACAAAAACATATTATTAATATTATAAATATATAGTCCATCTATAACAGTGTACAGTGTATATACTAAGTAAGCTTTATAGGCAGCTCTCACCCACAATAAAGATAACAAAAAAGAAAGAAAACACCATTGTTGTAGTAAGCTTAGCTGGCTTTTTCTCTTCAGTCTTCACACTCTTCAATTTTTATTTTTATTTTCACTATAGGGTTTCCACTTTTAGAAATTCAAAGTGTTCAATAACTGGTAAAATTCCCCTTTCAACTTTTGTTGAAATTCCTCAGTTTACTATTTTGCTTCTTTGCATTTGCTCTATCAAATCTTTTTAATATCTGAGGTTGTAATTGTTTGGTTGTGATATTATGTGCTTCCTGTCTAATTATTCCAAGAAGAAATGTTTTCAATATCTTTGCTGTATTTATGATTTTGAATATATTCTTATTCTCTTTCCATAAAGTTTATCTGTTTGAAATGATATATACCCTCATGTATTGCCAACCCCTAGCTTGTTATTCACTTGTCAAGTTGAAAGCTTGATGTTATTTTCTTGTACCCTTTTAAGTTTTACACTTGATTCACTTGTCAAATTGAAATCTTTAGGTTGTTTTCTTGCTTCACACAATCTAAAAAAGTTTGTCACAGTTGATTCAGTTGTCAAGTTGAAATCTTGAGGTTGTTTTCTTGTATCCTTTTGAGTTTATGTTTTTTTTTTTCTTGGTTCACTCAATCTAAAAAAATAATTGTTACACACCATAGTTGTGTTTCACTTGTCAAAATGAAATTTTGAGGTTATTTTCTTGTACCCTTTTGATTTTTTGGGGGTTTTCTTGGCTCACACAATCTAAAAAATTTGTTATAGTTGTGATTCACTTGTCAAAATGAAGTCTTGAGGTTATTTTCTTGCACCCTTTTGCTTTTGGGGGTTTACTTGGTTCACACAATCTAAAAAGTTTGTTCTTGGGTTTTACAGGAAAGAGGAAAAAGCAAAAGGCAGAAGTTGTATCTCATTGATAGTTGATTTGGGGGGAGTTTTGTGAAGTGGGGTTGTGTTTATTTCTTTCTATGTTAGGAGATTACTATAGAGAGTGTGTGTTTTGGTTTGGTGGACTTGGTGTTGTTAGTTAGTGGAAGGGAATTATTTTTTTTAAAAAATGGTGTCAAGATCCTACTCCAATCTCTTGGAGCTGGCCTCAGGTGAGGCTCCTTCGCCGTCTTTCGGGCGAATGAGCCGGAGGATTCCACGTATTATGACCGTAGCCGGGATAATGTCTGATCTGGATGATGATGGAACGGAGAGCGTTTGCTCTGATCCATCATCATCTTCAGCTCAAAAAGATAGGATAATTGTTGTAGCTAATCAGCTGCCAATTAGAGTACAAAGGAAAACTGATGGCAGTAAAGGTTGGCTATTCAGCTGGGATGAGAATTCACTTCTTCTCCAGCTGAAAGATGGTTTAGGAGATGATGAAATTGAGGTTATATATGTTGGTTGTCTTAAGGAAGAAATCCACCCGAATGAGCAAGATGAAGTTTCACAAATACTTCTTGAGACATTTAAGTGTGTTCCCACTTTTGTACCACCTGATCTGTTTACTAAGTACTACCATGGATTTTGTAAGCAGCAGCTTTGGCCTTTGTTCCACTATATGTTGCCCCTTTCGCCTGATCTAGGTGGTCGATTTAATCGATTACTGTGGCAGGCTTATGTTTCTGTTAACAAAATTTTTGCTGACAGGATCATGGAAGTGATCAATCCGGAAGATGACTTTGTGTGGGTTCATGACTATCATCTCATGGTACTACCTACCTTCTTGAGGAAGAGATTCAATAGAGTAAAGCTTGGATTTTTCCTGCATAGCCCATTTCCTTCTTCCGAGATATACAAAACATTGCCTATTCGCGAAGAAATCTTACGAGCTCTCTTGAATTCGGATTTGATTGGGTTCCACACTTTTGACTATGCGAGGCACTTCCTCTCGTGTTGCAGTCGGATGTTAGGTATTTCTTATGAGTCGAAAAGGGGTTACATAGGCCTCGAGTACTATGGTAGGACTGTAAGTATTAAAATCCTGCCAGTGGGTATTCATATGGGGCAGCTTCAGCAAGTCTTGAGTCTCCCCGAGACAGAGGCGAAAGTTTCCGAGCTCGTGCAGCAGTATAATCATCAGGGAAGGACATTGTTGCTTGGAGTTGATGACATGGACATATTTAAAGGCATTAGTTTGAAGTTATTGGCAATGGAACAACTTCTATTGCAGCACCCAGAGAAGCAGGGGAAGGTTGTTTTGGTGCAGATAGCCAATCCTGCTAGAGGCAAAGGAAAAGATGTTCAAGAAGTGCAGGACGAAACAAATTCGACAGTGAAGCGAATTAATGAAGTATTTGGAAGGCCTGGGTATCAACCAGTTATATTGATTAATAAGCCACTTAAGTTTTACGAAAGGATTGCTTATTATGTTGTCGCGGAGTGTTGCCTGGTCACTGCTGTCAGGGATGGCATGAACCTTATACCATACGAGTATATAATTAGTCGTCAAGGAAATGAGAGGCTGGATAAGGCTCTGAAACTGGACTCTTCTACACCAAAGAGGAGCATGTTAGTTGTGTCTGAGTTTATTGGGTGTTCTCCCTCTTTGAGTGGAGCAATCCGAGTGAATCCATGGAACATTGATGTAGTTGCCGATGCAATGGACTCTGCTTTAGTAATGCCTGAGCCAGAGAAGCAACTTAGGCATGAGAAACATTACAGATATGTTAGCACCCATGATGTTGGATACTGGGCTCGCAGTTTCTTGCAAGATTTGGAGAGAACATGCAAGGATCATGTGAGACGAAGATGCTGGGGTATTGGATTTGGCTTAAGTTTCAGAGTTGTTGCACTTGATCCGAATTTTAGGAAGCTTTCAATGGAGCATATAGTTTCAGCATATAAAAGGACAACAACCAGGGCAATCCTTCTGGACTACGACGGAACTTTGATGCCTCAAAATGCAATTGATAAGAAGCCAAGTGCTAAAACAATTGAAATCATCAAAACATTGTGCAGAGATAAGAACAATATGGTGTTTATCGTCAGTGCTAGAAGCCGAAAGACGCTAGCTGACTGGTTTCCAACTTGTGAGAAACTTGGTATTGCAGCTGAGCATGGATATTTCTTGAGGTAATGCTTGATGTTCTAACATATTTCCTTGTTATATGTTTTCACTATTTACGCACAGGTTCAAATTTCAAATGGTTCTTTGAATTTACAGGATGAATCAAGATGAAGAATGGGAAACGTGTATACCAGAAGTAGAATGTTGTTGGAAAGAAATTGCTGAGCCTGTTATGCAACTTTACACTGAGACTACTGATGGATCAGTTATTGAAGACAAGGAAACATCAATGGTATGGTCTTACGAGGATGCAGATCCTGATTTCGGATCATGTCAGGCTAAAGAACTTCTTGATCACCTAGAAAGTGTGCTGACTAATGAACCGGTCACTGTCAAGAGTGGACAGAATATAGTAGAAGTTAAGCCCCAGGTATGTACTTTTCTTTCTTGACGATATCGTTGGTTTGTAGTGGTATTCGCTCTCCTGTAGAAATGGAGGGCATTTGCAGCAGCAGAAACACTTGTATCGCTTGCTTGCAGACCTATGTTGCTCAGACTCTTTCAGAAAGATGACTGGTGTGTCGGATCCTCCATCCGGCACGAGTGCGACTGTATTTGCATGAGTTAAAACTAACTGTTGTTTGCAAGATAGTTGTTTTTGCATTTATCTTAGTTTGTTCATTAGAGGCGGGACAATTCATTCATAAGGTGAAACACTAGGTTTCAATCTTAATGGATTCTCAGTTAAAAAAGCTTAAGAAGTTTCTTTGTTTATAACTCAAATTGGTTGCATATGATTAGTAATATAAACTAATATAAGATTCTAAATCATCAAATTTGAAAATAGACTCTTACAATAGTAATGCCAGAATCCCTACTTGCAGGTATGTGACTCAACTTAAACTTAAATTAAAGACTTTTGAGTGTACCAAAATGCCCTTTGATCTTGTGGTCTTAAACATACTAAGTGGAAAGTTAGAATTAAAGAGTTCCCCAAAAAGGAAAGAGACATTCTTTTTTAAACGGACTAAAAAGAAAAGTAAGACAAACAAATTGAAATAGAGGGAGTAATTAGTTTAAATCTGTGTTATTTTCTATCTTCTCAGGGAAAAACTTTCTCGAAAAATGAGAAGAGAGGAGTCTAGAGGAATAAACCGTGAGACCTCATATGTGAAACATTTTTCATCTTTGTTTGTGCTTTCTCTTTCGTTTCCTTTTTGGTATGATTTCTACGCCGGGGAGAGGGACCAACTGCATTGATCATATACAATTTTGTATAGCAACTCTATGTCTAAACCTCACATTTTTAAACTCAAATTTGCCCTCTAAACATTTTAATCCTTGAGATATGGTTAATGTATGGTATTTTGAATGTATGTCTTCAAAAATGTGTTCCTGCAGGGTGTAAGCAAAGGGCTTGTTGCCAAACGCCTCCTTAACGAAATGCAAGAGAAAGGAATGTCACCAGATTTTGTCCTCTGCATAGGAGATGACCGATCAGATGAAGACATGTTCGAGGTGATCATGAGCTCGGTGTCTGGCCCGTCCATGGCTCCAGCAGCCGAAGTCTTTGCTTGTACTGTTGGCCGGAAGCCCAGCAAGGCCAAATACTATCTCGATGACACCACCGAGATAGTTAGGCTGATGCAGGGTTTGGCCTCTGTTGCTGACCAAATGTCACCCCAGATGTAAAGGCCAGATGAGGTCTCTCTCAGGTTTCTTGTTTCTTGAGAAGTTGTAAATTAATGGAATTATAGAGAAACTGCATTAGTAGTACTTGAATGTCTCTTTGTTTTCTTGTTGAGTTGTAAATTAATGGACTATGGAGAAGCTTCATTTTGTTCGGTTTGCGGTCACCACATCGGTTAAATTTGTCTCTCTACCTCCACGAGATAGTAGTAAGATTTGTATACACTCTATCCTTTTCAGATCCCACTTGTGGGGGTACACTACCAGTGGCGAATTTAAAGGCAAATAATAGGGCATCTGAACCCATGGTCTCTTTGTAAAACTAGATATTTTATGTATATATTTTCTAAAATTTGTATTATATTATATTCTGGCACCCGTACTATAAGAAGTTTAATTGAATTTTTGACCCTGAGAACTTAAGGATCAATTTTCAGTTAGTACATTTTTCTTGGTGCATCATGTTCAGATCAATTCTCACTTAATACATTTTTCTTGGTGCACCATGTTTGAAAAATCCTAAATTCGCCTATGTACACTAGGTATGTTTTTGTTGTTGTATAGAGAAGTTGTATTAGAAGTTCTTGACTTGATTATCCTCTTAAGGGTGTGTTTGGTATGAAAGAAAATATTTGAATTTCAGTTCTTCAATGTTTGGTTGGTTTGATAGAAGTATTTTTCCTACGAAAATAAGTTCCTTGAAAATTAGGAAAATGCTTTTTGTGGAATGAGTATGGAAAGTAAGTTGCATAAGTGGAATTTCACGTTGATTGTCTCCTTCTCACTTCCAACACCACTTGTCACCTCGTTCACACTTGAACTCTCTTAATATTTGCTTAGATTATATTGGATATATTGTTGTATTAGAAGTACTTGACTTAATTTTTCTCCAATGGTGTGTTTAGGTTAAAAAATATTTGAATTTCATTTCTTTTCAGTGTTTGATTGGTTGTGAAAACAATATTTTTTTTTAAGCAAATCAAGTTTCTTGAAAATTAGCTATACAATTTTCGTGGAGATAGTAGGAAAAACAAGTTTCATAAGTGATTCTTAAAACTTGTTTTTTCTAAAGAGAAAATGTTTACCATTATTTTTGACTAATCGAACATGAGAATATTACAAAATATTTCCTAATTTTTTTCTCTATACCAAACACACCCTTAATGATGCAAGGTGTTTTAGGAAAAACTTTAACCTAAAGGAGATAATATTATACCATATTAAAAATATCTTTTGTATTATTTCAATTTCTTAGTGTGAAATTAGTTTTTCTCTTTCCATCTTTTCTAATTCTCATATTTGTGATCATATTTCTTGTGCTCCCACTAAAGTTTAGTCCAAGAAAATATTGCCAAAATTGTGCAAGACAACAAGATGTAACAAACTAATGACATATAAGGAGAAAATCGTCTGAATCGAACTATACACACTCCTAATTATATTCATATCTAAGCTCTCGTTTGTTCATACATAATTTTCACTTTTTTTCTAAAAACTTTCCAAAAAAGAGCATTTGGATACATTGAATTGATCTATTTCAAAGATAAAATTCAGGTTAGAAAAAAATGATTTTGACAAGCTTTACAAGTGGTTTTTTTTGCGCTCACAACCTTTTAACTTTTTATTTTTATTTTTTTCAAATTGAATGATTGACAAAAATACAAATTTGATTTTTTAAATACCTTTTTTTCATTTTTTTTTTAAATATCACATTTTTTAGATCAAAAAACATTTACTCAAATGTCTCTTTCTCAAAACTAACACGTCTAAATGTCTCTTTCCATAATGTGTAAATGACTCGCTGATGTGTACTTTCTATGGACGTGTAAAAGACGAAACCTATACGTTCCCACTTGTAAGGTTTTACTCATTTTAATTTATTTATCTTAGTTTAACTCTATACGAAATTTTATAAAATAAAAAACAACTTTTAAATTTGTTATGCTCAAACTAAGCTTCTCGTTTAATCATAGATTGTTGAGAGTAGATTTTCAAAAAGTATTGTTTGTTCATGAAATTTGGTCAGTTTCAAATCAGTTTTTGGGTGAAATTTCACACTCGTGAAATTTCATATCTTTCCAAGTAAAAATATACGTCCAAACACAACTTCGAACTTCAATATTTTTTTTTTTCAAATTTCAACTAAATTTATGACGCAACACTAACTAAAAATGTGTATAGTGTAAGGATACTTTTAATCTTGTAATATTCAATATATATGTCACATAGGATATTTGTTTTAAAACTTGCTTAGTAAAAAATATAATTTTAAAATAAATAAAAATAAGACAAATAAATTGATAAGGTGTAGTAATAACTATCATCAACAGTGGTGGTATAATTATTAGTTCAATAATGCTTATTATCATATTGTTGTTGTCATTCATGGATCATTTTGGACTTTATTTAATTATTGTTTTATTGAAGTAAAATTTAATTATTTTAAATTTTATGTGAAACTTTTGTCATGATTCAATTTAATCATGACCAGCACGTATAAAGGTACTAAGATAAATAATTCATATAATAAATTAATAATATAAGATCATAAGCCTAAGTATTTTGATTTAGAACCTCAATCACAAGAAAGAGGGATGAGCGTAATATTGCAAATCATAAGAAAAATTATTGTTTAATTTTGAAATTAATTAATACTTTGAAATCAAGAAAAATCCCCAACCTTCCACATGTGAGAAGCTACTATTTCTTTAAAATATATACACCATAATAATTAAAAGAACTAACTACAAACAATGAAATAAGACCTTTTCTAGATTCTTCACCTTTTATTTGTTTAAACAAAATTTTCAAGAGTTTAATTACGTTATATTATATATTATTGGTGAACAAATTTTACACAAGCAAATACTGAATCAGAGTCAGAATTTAAAATTTATGAATTTATAATTTTAATTTTTTTGACAAACTGGATATTTAAAATTAATAATTTATATATATTATAAATCTTAATATAAATATAAAATTTGAGCTAAAACTATAGTATCGAACTCGTCTCCTATACCATAACTCCTCTTTTGATCACATCACCCAAAAGTCTTTTGTGTCTTTAATGTAATTTTTACAATCTTGAAAATAAGATGAATTATTTGTTATTATAACAAGTAAAGGTAAATTAATTATGTAATAATTCCTTACACTGATTATATGTAACATAACTCATTATTTGTGTCTTTTGTTACTTCATTTGTTATTTATATACCATATATTTTTTAATCAGTTTTAAAAAATACTTAACTTTTTTTATTTAATACATATTTAATAATATTATTATTATTTAATTTATATTAGATTTCACTTATTTGATAAAAAATCTATAAAATTATATTTTTTTATCTAAAAATTTATATAAAGATAGTTTTGCGTATTATAAAATATGTTTATAATTCTTAAAGTGTATACCCACTTAATTTTTAAAGCGAAAAAAGAATAAACTACCTTATATGAGTTATACCGACATACTATTGCCATGATTCTAAGAATTTATATATTTTCTCGTCCACTTTTATATATCATGATTTTCTTTTTTAGAGTCAAACGATAAGAACTTTATCTAACAGTTTACGATGTATTTTTTCATCATATATATATATATATATAATGCAATTTATATTACTTTTCGTATAATGTAAATATCTAATTTTTTTATTAATCTAATTTAATTTTAAAAATTAATCAAATTAACTTTCGAAAAACGAGTCAATTAAAAGTGAGAGGAAGTAGTTAATAATAAATTCATTTAATGTGGGTAAAGTCAAAATTCTTAATTGTGATAATGGCTAAATGTGAACACTGCCAATTATATTCAAGACAAGAATGGGTAAACTTTCATTTATAGTCTTTATTGGCACTTTTCTTTTGGTAGAAATCAACACATTATATAAAGAAAAAGTACTATTTCCTTTTCAAATTACTTAACTTCATATTAAAAATAGTAGTTTTAATTTTTATTTTAATTTCACTCTTAGTATTAAATAATCAAATAAAATAATAATAATAGTAAAATTTAGAGTTCCACAATATCATACATAAAGTTAGTTTATAGTTCCACAATAATATGAAACGGAGGGAGTAAATGGTTCCTTAGAGATTTAATTTTATAGTTTTTTACCAACTTGTTTGTACTTTCTCTCTCCATTATTGATTTGACACAAGAATTAAGAAGCAATAAATGATAGAGGTAATTTTACCCAATCGCTCTTATTATATATAAGTCATTTAAATATTAAAAAATGAATACTATTTAATAGTAAAGGTAAAATAGATATAACATGGTAAATCATTTATTGGTTTTATAAACCAAAAAAGTATTATTGAACATCAAAAAATAATATAATGGACAATAACGATTGACGGAGAGAGTAATAAAAAGTCATTTCCTCCATTATTATTAACAGTTATGTGCATTTATTTTTTAAATAGAGTACTCTACATGATAGTATAAGAAAATGACCGTCATTGTATAGAAGTTAAACCAAATTAATGAAGTTAGTTAAATCCAATTAATGAAGATTAAACTTTTATGCTCGTGTTGCTATCTGCTTAAATATTTTAAATTTTAAATTTAAATTTTTTAAACTATTAAATTCTAAATCAATAAATAATAATAAATACATATTCAATAATTTTTAAATTAAAATTACTGAGTTCGAATAGACCTGACCCCTCTTTCCTCTGCCACTAGGGCACGGGCAGTGAGAAGTACAAGCTCATTTTGTGTTAAATTGTGCACTCATGATATAATTCAAAACTCCAAATTAACATTCAAGAAATATATTTATTCTAATAAAGACGAACATAAATGAATTCAACGTCTATTATATATATAATGTATAAAACATAATTTTGCTAGTAACTTTTTCTCAAATCTTAAATGAACTTCTTACTCTCACCTGACCTGATTTTTCCTTGCCAGTAACTTTTTCTCAAATCTTATATGTGTATATTCACTACATATTTATAAATATTTAATGACCTCAATTATTATCATATATTAACTTGAAATTATTTATACAAACTCATAAACTTTTTATCTTGAATCCGTTTTCCCGTGTACAAGTCATATTCTCACTCATTAACTTATTATTATAGAAATAGATAGACTAGTTAAAACAAGGGATTTTTCCAGCTAACAAACAAGAAAGAAATTTGTTTAAATAAAATGAAGTTTCCCATAGAGCTTCCTATCAAGTCATTTTCTCAATTTAATTTCTTCTCTTCAAACTTAGATATATCTTTATATATATACATTAATAAAATAAAACTATAGTCTCAATTAACATTCACACATTCTTCTTCTCTATATTTTCCCTCTTTAAAACCCCTTCATATCCTTCCAACACAAGTGTCCATCATTAGAAGTTTGCATCTCTAGCTATTTTGCGCGCACATCGAAGAAAGTGCTCTGCTAGTAAAATCGATCCATTAATAATTATTTCAATTAAGATCGAGCACGCTTCTCGAAAAAAGAAGAAGAAGATATGAGTAATAATAATATTGTGGAGAAGGCAATCAAGAGTTTAGGAAAAGGATTTGATTTAACATGTGATTTTAGACTAAAGTATTGTAAAGGAGATGAAAGGCTTGTGTTACTAAATGAAAATTTGAAGAAAGAGTTGATGGTGCCTGGTTTTGGAGCATATGAAAATGTACCAATTGATATTAAGTGTGATAAAGGTGATAGAGTTCGATTTCAATCTGATATTCTTGATTTTAATCAGGTACTATAACTTTATTATTATTATATCAATTTCCTCTTCTTTTTTTCTTTTTTGGTTTCGATCAGACGTGAGGGATTGCTCGGATGGTAAGCAGTCTTCATTTTCAGCTCAAAGGTTGTGAGTTAGACTCACTAAGGGTGGGGATGCTCTTAGGAAAAGGTAAAAAAAAAACGTTCTTTAATGGTGTGTTGGTTGGAATACAACAACGACAATAATAAGTTCAAACTCAGTATAATTTTATAAGTGGATATAGAAAAGATAGTACACACACCTTATTCCCTGTTTTCGTGAGATAGAAAGGATGTTAGGTGGTTTGTTTGGAATGAAAAAATACGTGATCGTTTTGTCTATTTATTTATGGTGTTTGATAAGTAAGCAGAAAAGTATTTTTGTATAACTTGTTATGGTAAAAAATACTAGTGAATGTGGGGTGGAGCGAATGCAGTGGCATAGCCACGTAAACGAAAGGATGATCAGTTAAATAAACTTCATTAGAAAATTATATTACGTATACAGAAAATTTTACTGCATATATAGATAAAAAAAAATAAGTTTTAATATACTCACATGATGTTAGGAGGTGAAAAAGAAACAATTTCTATGAAATTCCACTTGTCATACTTTGTTTCCTGACTTTTAAGGAATATATTTTCTTACGGATCAATCAAATATGAAAAAAAATAAAAAATATTTTTCTTCGTGCCAAACGGATTATTTATAAAATGTTTTTTATTTTTTGGAACAGATGTCTGAATATATAAATAGAAAAAGTTCAGTGCCTGGAAAAATACCATCTGGGCTGTTTAATTCAATGTTTGGTTTTGAGAGTGGTTCATGGGCTAATGATGCAGCAAATACAAAGTATTTGGGGCTTGATGGTTATTTCATCATATTATTTGATGTTCATATTGATAGATATTCACTTGTTTTGGATAATCAAGTTATTAATGATGTTCCTTCCACTTGGGATCCTGCTGCACTTGCAAGGTAATTAACATTTCCCCTTTATCTAGCGTTCGATATCTGCTTTGAGATTCTACTGATTATTTCTATGCCACATAAGATTCATTTAAAAAAGAAATATTGAAAATGTGTCTAAACTCTGCGTGAATTGTTACTTTTATTTCTGAACTATTGACAGCCTTAGAAACATTCATTTTCTTGACTAACTGAACTTAAATACACTCCTGATCTTGTAACATGAGTGAAATACACCCCTAAATTCTCGACAAGTTTATGAGTGTTTTCAACACTTCTCTCGACTTTTTATTCAGAGTCTCATGCTCCTCCAAGAGTTTGAGATCACTTGCTATGTCATGTTGCAGATCAGGGGTGTATCTAGATTTAGTTAGTCAAGTACATGAGTGTTTTAACGACTGTCAATAGTTTGAGGATGAAACTAATAATTCGCGCCAAGTTTAAGTATTTTTAACACTTCTCTCTTCATTTAAAGTGGTAAATGCTCTACTATAGTTTTTTTTTTTTTTTCATTTTTCATTTTAAGCATTCAAATTTGAGAACTCTAGCTAATGCTGAATGAAATTTATCCATTTACCCTTCATCGTAAGTAAAAGGGCAGATGGTTATCAAGGGGTGGCTAGTCCGATAATATGATGTAACAATACAACTTTAACATAACATATGACAATATTACATGGTTTATAAGTTTATAATTCCATAAATATGTGAAAAAATCACAAACATAAGAATTAAAAGTACATAATTTCAATTAATTAAAGGTGAAATAATTACTCAGATATCGTACAAACCAAACTTAGAATTTGTTCACATTGCAGGGACTAAAAGTGTTAATTTTTCATTCAAAGAAAAATAAAATTATAGGAGTAACATTTTGGGATAGGTATATTACAAGTAATTGACTTTGGAATTAATTAAATAGTTCATAATTATTCCATTCCTCTGTTTTGACCAAGTCTACTAAAAATAACTCTGTTTCTTGATCTACACTTATTCCACAACAACAACAACAAAATGAATATTTTTATGTTATAATTATCATATCATAAAATATAAAATAAGTACTTGAAGAAAGAAAACTTGGCAATGGGGAGAATAAGTCTTAACTATAGAATTCATAAAGTCAAATTGAATTCATTTTAAAATCATGACGTTTTAAGAAGATTAGGTATACTATGGTGTAGAAAGATGACAATACACTTTATTCTTTTTGGTTTCTCACTCAATCTTCTATTTTGAGATTTGACTAATTTAAATTCACATGAACAAATTCCACTCCATTTCAAGACTCGTACTCTATACATTTGATTAAGGATGAAAATGATACTAAGTTTTAGCTATGTACAGGTGTCAAGAAAGGGCCATACCATAAGAGTCTATTGTATGCCGTCTTACCCTATATTTCTACCAGAGAGTGTTTCCCCAACTTAAACCCCTGACCTCTAATTACATGACAATAATTTTATTATTTACGTTAAGACATCCTTTCTAGTTAGTTGTTAATGGAGTTGAGATTATCAAATTCTGAGGAGTCGATATCAATCAATATTTGATGTATATCTAATTGAATACTTCATTTTCATAAAAATAAATTAATTATTTGTTAATTGTGATAGGTTTATTGAAAAATATGGTACACACATAATAGTGGGGTTAAGTATAGGAGGACAAGATGTGGTCCTAGTGAGGCAAGAAAAATTATCAAATATGGAACCATCACAACTCAAGAACCACTTGGATGAACTTGGTGATCAATTATTCACTGGCATTTGCAACTATTGTCCACAACAATTCAAATCAAGAGAACAAAAACATAAGGTCTTTTTCTTTTTCCTTTTCATAATCCTATTTTTTTGGTTTCACACACGATTTTTGATATTTGTAATGTAAAAGCATGACTAGTTGGATTCTCGTCCATTAAAGAGGGAAACACATTCTATCAGGATTTTCCCTTTAGATAGGCCAATGCAATCCTCCTAACGGAAAGATCATTTCAAGATCTTTGAATATATTTGAGTGTTTAATGTTACTATTATAACTTCAGTCAGGACTCAAACCTGAAATCCTTTCATTAATAATTGATGAATCCTATCCATCTTGTTATAATCGTCGATTGTTTTTCCATAATCTTTCTCTAACCTATTAATATAAAAATGTGGAGAAGCTTCTTATAAGATTTCTTTTTCCACGCCCAAAGCTCAAATCTGATAAGCAATATAATTAATTATTTGTATAACTTCAATAGAACTGATTTTTTTTCTTTCTTTTTCATTTTTGTTTCTGAATTGCAGACTATTGAGGCATTCAATATTTTTGATCCACAACCCAACGTCTTAAGCAGCTTTCCATCAGCAACAACCAAAAATGTAAGTTGATAATTGTATATGTTAATTTTCAATTTTATATTAAAAAATGCACCTAAATTTATATTGTCCCTAAAAGTCAAATGTCTTCATTGTCTAAATACCGACTTATAATCACCTAAATTTCATTGTCCCTAAAAGATTAATTTCAACACTTAAAAGTACTTATCAGTACCTAATGCTTATCAATTATTTACGACTAATTAAAATCAAATGAGTTGTCTCTCCACATATAACTAGAGGTCTCGATCGTGTTAGGAGTGGTATTGCCCTCAGAAGTGGAACCAATAATGTGCAAATTCGAATTTAGTGAAGCCCCAATACTAATATCAGACTAAATTTAGTCATGAATTGTTAGGTCAATTTTCTTGCTTTGATTTGTATCATCATAAAGCAGTCATAGGCCTACTTCTCCAGCTAATGGTGTAAACTTTTGACATTAGGAATCTTCTAATTAACATATAAATCCATCACACATGGGAGATTCTTTGAATTTAACTCACCAAAAAATTAGCAAAATTATAAAAAAGTCTAAATATTTGCAAGTCAATATTAACAACTAGATCTCTAAAAATACTGAACATAATTCAATGTGAAATAATTTTATATACATTCTAGCTGGAAGAATCAAGAAATCAAATTTTAGCTTTTGGTTGACCATCAATACCAAAAAAAAGAGGATAATTTCATATACGAAATATCATGCATTCACGTAAAATTCAAAAAAGAGTCTCATTTAGAAAAGGTGTGATGTAGACAATCTATACTATGACAAAACTAAGTAGTGTCAAAGGGTTCCATCAAACACACTTCATCGAAAAATTATACTATGCAACTAGAGTAAAATAATCTTTTTTGAATTTTGATTATATGTGAGCTGTTGAATCCTCTTGACATGAAAGAAAAAAAATTCAAGTATAGTATTGATAAAGGAGATTCAAAATTGATTTAGGTCATATGTCAACAAATGACATTCTAGAAATTTCTAGTTCTGTCACTGAGTCTATCCTGGTGCAACAAGCATTAATGATAGATTCCATGACTCGAACTCGTGAATATCTAATCAGATAAAGATAACTTTACCGTTACTCCAAGGTTCTCCCATACCGAAGCTTAAAAACACAATTTTACTAAAAGTTACAACAAAAATATTTCAATTGTTTTTTTTTTAAAAAAGTTGAAATATTATATAAAAAAAATTCTATTGCAGGGTGTAACTGTGATATGTTCAAAAAGAGGTGGAGATTTAACAGCAAATACACATAGTGAATGGCTTCTAACAGTGCCTTCAATGCCAGATGCAATTGCCTTTAGCTTCATTCCCCTTACTTCACTTCTCAAAGGTGTTCCTGGCAAAGGCTTTTTATCACATGCTATCAACCTTTATCTTAGATGTAAGTGAAAAAATATATTTTTTCTCTTTTTATATAGTTTTAAATTTATAGTAACGATACAATTATCTTCGTGCAACCTATAAGTTATGTATTCGAATCATAAAATCAGTTACTAAAACTTGCATCAGAGTCTATGAACCACCTACATCATACATCCCTAGCTAGGGTGTTGTCCTTCTCCGGACCTTGCACAAGTGTAGGATGCTTGTGTATCAGATTGTCCTTTTTTATACAATAAAATGTAGTACTCTCAAAACTACACTAACAATATAGCTATATTCTAGGTAACGTATAGGTTATGTACGACTTTGAATTGTGAAATCAACCATTAATATATACGTCAGGATAGGTCGACTACGTCACATCCCTCCTGATACAACATTTTTTCACATCTAGTTAAATTATAATATTAGCTAGAGAGGATTGTTTCAAGATGTTTTTTAATATAAATTTTAAAATAACATCCTTTTTTCTTTAATTTTCTTGAATAAATGCCAAATTGACTTTAGCCACGTGGCGTTATGATAATTTAAACATTAATAGTGGAGACAAATGTTAGTTGAAGTGTATTTATCATACAGATTGTATATTTTTTATTTTTGATATTATATTAAATTAAAATAAGAATAATGTATTGATTTGCAGATAAGCCACCCATAGCAGATTTGCAATATTTTCTGGATTTCCAAGCCCACAAAATTTGGGCCCCTATTCACAATGATCTTCCTTTAGGCCCAACTACAAATAGGTCCATTAGACCTCCAGCCCTTCAATTCAATTTGATGGGCCCAAAGCTATATGTAAACCCAACTCAGGTAAAACTTTTAACTTTTAACAAAATTGGAAAAAAGAAAGAAGAATGCATCTCTAATTAATTTTATGTGAGTGAATCTGATTAGATATGAAGTTTAAGAAATAAAACAGACTTATTGTGACGTATAAGTCAAATATATGTAAAGTTATGTTCGCTCGGACTCTTCAAACATGTTATCAGGCGTGTGTCAGATCCACCAAAAGTAGTTTAGTTTTGGAGGATCCGACATGCATACAAAAAATCTTGAAGAACCCGAGAGACATAATTTTTTCTTCATTTTCGGAAAATATTTGATGGGCCCAAAGCTATATGTAAACCCAACTCAGGTAAAACTTTTAACTTTTTAACTAAAGTACAAAAAAGAGAGAAGAATGCACCTCTAATTAATACTCCCTTCGTTCCATTTTATGTGATGGCATTTGATTGGATGCGGAGTTTAAAAAAATAAAAAGGGATTATTGTGACATATAATTCAAATGTATGATAAGTTATGTTTGCTCGGACTTTTTAAATATGTTATCAAATGTGTTTAGATCCACCAAAGTAATTTAGTTTTGGAGAATCAGACATGCACACGGAGGATCTTGACACATTTCGAGAGACATAAATGATAAGTATTTTTCTTCATTTTCGGAAAAAAAATATTCTAGAAAGTCCTTCAACTTTTTCTCTTCCTCAGTTTCCACCCTTCAACACAACTCATCTCACACAACTCTCACCCCCACCTCTCATAATAGTTATCTAGATTATATACAAGTGCTTGTAGTATTACGTATCAATGCACACCCAAAATTAAAAGTCATAAATATTAGCTAAGAACAAGTTAAATGACACATTTATATATTACTTATATATTTTTCTTTTAACTCTAGAAATCCAAATTAATTATGTTAATTATATCTTACTATATTATCAGGTAATTGTTGGGAAGTCACCTGTAACTGGAATACGACTTTATCTTGAAGGAGTAAAGTGTGATAGGTAATTCCTTTTCCTTAGTCAAATATAGTATATATTTTCTTTCGTTTCATTTTATGTGATGCGACTTACTATTATTCGTAGTATTAAAAAAAGCGTTAACCTAAATTAATGAAGAGAGTGGTTGTTTCAGGCTGGCCATACATTTACAACACTTGATAAACACTCCAGTACTCCTACAAGACAAAATAGATGACCCGCTGACGTGGCGTGGGTCCGAAGACACACCCGACCATCGATATTTCGAAGCCATCCAATGGAAAAAATTCTCACACGTATGCACGGCTCCCGTAAAGTACGACCCGAATTGGGCACCTTACGAGAGTGGCTTTAGTTTCATCGTAACGGGTGCTCAACTCCACGTTAAAAAACACGATACGAAGAGCGTATTACATCTCAGGTTGTTATATTCTAAAGTGTCTAACTCATGCATCGTGCAGTCTCAGTGGATGCAATGTGCCTCCGAGAGCTGCACAAAATTGTCATCGGGTTTTTTATCGGCTATTAGTGGTGCATCCTCAGTTCCCGGATTTTTATCCGAGAAACCGGTGGTGGTGGACTCGGGCGTGTACCCGACGGGCCCACCGGTGCCGGTGCATACCCAAAAGCTACTTAAATTTGTGGATACAACACAATTGTGTAGAGGCCCATTGGATAGTCCGGGCCATTGGTTGGTTACCGGGGCAAAATTGGACTTGGAAAGAGGGAAAATTTGCTTACGTGTTAAATTCTCCTTGCTAAATATATCTTCTTAATCTTTTTCGTCTAGTACTCGTTGTGGGACTCCAATTAATTTGGATTCGTACAAAATATATATTTTGAAAGGTAAAGTATTTTTTATCAAAGAGAACTTCATTCACAGAGCTGAAAGTCGAAATCTCCGACAAAGGATGGAGATCTATATATTGATGGTAATGTTGTTTACTTCTTGAGAAGTCCCAAAAGGTGGGTTGTAATTAATTATTTTGAGAAATTAGCTTCTGCAATGTATATTATTAGTTATAATATGGGGTAAAATATAGAACTTGAGTTTAATTCGAGAGTTATTTATTTTATTTATTTGTTTATTATTGGCAAATATAATAAGAAGGGAATAGGGGCATAGTAAAGTGGTTTTTTTTAATGTTGGTCAGGAAATGTAAACTTGAGGAAATTTTCTCTCTTTGAAATAAAGATAATGAAGTTTTGATATATATATATATATAACTTTTTTACTCTAAAGGTGTGTTTGGGCGATATCAATATTTACCTTTGTTGTCTAGTTACAACTCGAAATTAAAGTACAAATTACAAGTAGTTGATACATTAGGGTTTAAGGGTTCAGTACATAGATGTCATGGTGTTAGAGATTTTGGATTCAATGACAAATAACTAATGCTGGTAAAATCTTTAACATTCTTTATTAATGTACATATTTGTTACGGTTAAAAGTTATTTTTGTTGAAGTGATCGTTGAGTACAAATGTACAATATTCATAATGTCCTAATTTTGGTCGTGACATATTTATCATTAGATAGTGGTACATTGTGTCATTGTCAGTGGGCGGCAGTGGAGTAGCTACAACCACTCCAGGCCCAGGGTGTCCAATTGGACACCATTCGTCGGAAAATTACATTGTATATATATGCCAAATTTTATATTTAAAGGATATATATTTAAAGTTGGATACTCTTGATAAAAACTATGTCTTTGGCGCAGTAGTAATGGGTGTCCATTTGAACCTCCAAATAGCACAATATTTTTTTGTTTTATTTTTACAATCACACACCACTATTCTTGAACATTCTTAATAAAATTTCTAACTCGATCACTAGTCATAGTAACATTTAAAATTGATTGGGCAAGTTGTATTATAATGTCATTTAATTATTGATTGGACAGTTGGATGGATAATATTGTTATTGTGCTTTGTGACATTTAATATTTATTGGGCATTGTACTGTGGCATTGTGACATTTGAATATTGATTGTTGGACAGTTGAATTATATTATTGTGATTTTTAAATATTGTTTGGACATTTGAATTATGGTATAGTACTCTATATATGCAGATATTTTTGGCAAATTAAAGTGTAAGCAAAAAATAAGAAATCTTAAATTCCATAATGACAGAGGCTTTCCCCATGAAGAGTGGTGAAGGTGTATATAGCTACACCAAAAATTCCTCATCCCAGGTAATATTTATAGTATTGCTTTATTGAATTCGCTTTATTAATAGTCTCACACTTCGACTTTGAACATAATAGACTAGTATCAAGAATAATTTTAAAACTAAACAGAAAAATGTGTCATATAAATCGAGACGCATGAAGTAATTATATTTTGAGCTATGTTTGGTGTCCAAACTTGCCTATGTTAGATAAATGTTGAACATATTTGAATATCTTTAACGAAATTTCTTAGTTTGACCTTAGCTTCGATTTAAATGGTTGACTTTTCACACAATTTTTTTTTGTAGAGAAAATTTGCAGATAATGCAAAAGTGCTGATGAGAGAGGCAATTATTGAAAATCTTGATGTACAAACCAAAACATTTCTTATTGTAGACATGGGATGTTCAATTGGACCAAACACATTTTTTGCAATGCAAAATATTGTTGAAGCCATAAAATATAAGTACCATTCTAAATTATCACTCGATTCTACAAGTCCTGAAATCGAATTTCATGTTTTCTTCAATGATCATGTCACAAACGATTTCAATATCCTATTCAAATCACTATTTTCCGATCAAAAACCATATTTTGCATCTGCAATTCCCGGTTCTTTCTATGGACGATTATTCCCCTTGTCTTCTCTTCATATCGCGTATTCTTGTTGCGCGGTAAATTGGTTATCCCAGGCTCCAAAGGAGTTAATAGATATGAAGAATAAAAGAAGAATTCATTATGATGGTGCTTCTATTGAAGTATGTAATGCATATGTTGCTCAATTTCACAAAGATATGGGAGTATTCTTGAGTGCAAGAGCAGATGAAATTGTTCCTGGAGGTTTAATTGTTCTTATTTTGCCAGCTATTCCAAGTGAGATACCATACTCCAAAATTGGATATAAGATGTTCACATTTCTTGAGTCTAGTCTTATTGATATGGTCAATGAGGTGAGTCACTCATAACCTTATACTCTCTCTGTTTCAATTTATGTGTCATGCTTTTATGTGTAACTTGTAGTCATAACATCTAATAACAATGCTTCAATTTATTTTATGTGACACACAGGGAATTATAGAAGAATTTCTAGTTGACTCATTCAACTTGCCAATATATTTTCCCTCTATTGAAGACATGACTAAAGTGGTGGAGAAAAATGGATATTTTAGCATAAGGAGAATGGAGCTAACAAATCCTCAATCTAACATTGATGCAAAGAGTTGCATAAGTCACCTTAGAGCTAGTTTAGAAGGAACATTCACCAAACATTTTGGAAGTAAAATTGCAAATGAAATGTTTGAGAGGACTTTGGGAAAAATAGAAGAGATTTCTACATGGTTGGAAGATGAATATTACAAGACTTCGAGACAATTGTTACTAGTTTTGAAATGTAAAATTAACTCATAACGCGTTTCATCTTTATCTTGTCGAGGCACCAATGACCTATTTTGTATCTATCAACTATTAACTGATACATATAAATTTAACTTTAGATAACTAATTTTATTGAATCATTCGTTATTACATGTTTTTTCATTAAAGCATCGTCGATGAGCTAGAGAGTTAGGAGAAGAGCCGTAAGAGTGTGAAGAGTGAGGTTGCCAAAGTGGTGAAAGGAGAGATATGAGAGTAGTGTTTTTCCAATAGGTTAGCTGCTTGTTGAAGGAGTTCCTGATTTAAAAGGACACCAACAAGCTGGTACTGAATGTAAACAAAGTCTCAATGAAAAAAGTTGAAGGCAAAAGCAAATTTAAAATTGAAAATTTATGAATACCTATCATCACATTAAATTAATTAAAAAATAATAATTTATTGTATTCTACTCAAGGTTGCTCCATGCTAACAAACCAATAAAGAAATGAGGCATATATGGCTAATTTTCCATCCACTTGTCTAACTTACGTGACAACTTAAGATGGTCACCACAAATTGACATATTCTAATTATTGATAATTATTAGAATAAGGATAAAAATAAAGGGTGGGGGAAGAGGGTGGACGATAAATCTTATTTTGATTTTCTAAAGGAAAAATAATATCCTTACTCACATATTACAAGAACTAAAATAGGAATAACGCGATAATACATGAATAAAAAAATGCTACTACTTGACCATTAAATAATAATCCTACCATAAACTAAATTAAAAATGTTATTTTTAAAAAAATATATCATTTTTGGGAATCCCTCTATCAATCAAAAATAATTAAGTCAACTCTATCTTAGAGTTTTTTTTTTTTAATTCTATATGTCTCCTTCCTACCCCCATCCACATTTAATTTATATAAGAGAAGATCAAGGCTATTATGACCAAGAATTGAAGGTAAAGAGACAATTATAGTCAAAATGCCAACATCTTTCACTATGAATAGTGGTGATGCTGTTTATAGCTACTCCAAAAACTCCCAAATACAGGTATTTTTCTTGCACTATTTTTGAATCTCAATCACTTATTTATAAACAAATTATTTTTTGAAATTTATGACGGATTATTAGCTTAGTGGTCCCTGATAATTGCGTTGTTGTCCATGTATGGCTTCTCAGAAGGACATATAGGGTGATATATATCGTGAAATTTAATTAAGTGTCTTCTCGAGAGTTCATATATCCTTTATTAGCATATGTTAAATTAAGTCGAGTTAAAATATTCAAAACATTTTAATTTCAAATCGGAGATCCTAATAAAGTCTTGATTCGATAGAAAATACCGACTTTCAAAGGTTGGAGAACTAATTAGGCATGTGATAAAAACTTCAAAATTCTTGGTGAATGTATATCTACATATATTTTATGACTCATGAAGATCATATGTAAGTATTTGTAGAGAGAAGTGTTAGATGGTGCAAAGGAGATGATGAAAGAAGCAATTATTGAAAATCTTGACATCAAAAGCATATTATCTTCTTCAAACAAATTTCATATTACAGATTTGGGGTGCTCAATTGGACCAAACACTTTTACCTCAATGCAACATGTTGTACAAGTTATAAAGAACAAGTACCATGATAACATTCTTGAATTCCAAGTATTTTTCAATGATCATGTAAACAATGATTTCAACACCCTTTTTCGATCACTACCTATTGATCGATCCTACTATGCATCTGGAGTTCCAGGATCTTTTCATGGTAGATTATTTCCATCACGATCAATACATTTTGCACATTCTTCTTGTGCTATACATTGGTTATCTAAGTGTCCAAAAGAATTATTAGATGAGAAATCCCAAGCATGGAATAAGGGATTGATTCACTATGTAGGTGCTTCAAATGTTGAAGTAGTGAATGCTTTTGTTGCTCAGTTTGAAAAGGACATGGAAATGTTCTTCAATGCAAGAGCTGAGGAAATTGTTCCTGGAGGAATGATGGTGCTTCTTTCACCATTTTCGGGTTATCGTTACCTCAAATTTTTTGGCTCTACTCTTATGGATTTGGTAAATGAGGTAAGATAATGAAATTCAATTAATATATATAAATAATTTCTTTTTTAAATATTATATCCCGAAAATACCATCTTATGATGAGATGAAACAAAACCAGTACTTTCTTAGCTTTAATTTATATGAAACACTTTTCTTTTATCGTACATTTATAACTTATCTTTTTTTTGACATATAGGGAATGCTAGATGAATCTCTAGTGGACTCATTCAATGTGCCAGTGTATTTTCCCTCTATTGAAGACATGACTAAAGTGGTGGAGAAAAATGATTTTTTTAGCATTGAGAAAATAGAATTAACATATCCCAAATCAAAACTTGTGGATGAGGCTGATGCAAAGACTTTGATCATAAACCTAACAGCTGTTTTACAACAACTTTTCATCAATCATTTTGGGAATAAAATAACAGAAGAAACTTTTACAAGGACTATACTCAAAAGTGAAGAGATTTCAGCATGGATGAAAATAAATTGCGAAAAAGCATGTCAATTATTTGTCGCTTTAAAGCGTAAATAAATTTGTGTTAAGAAATTATTATATAATAAACAAGGTCTATGGAGATTGACATGTTCTTAACAGCAATAGACATGTAACTCTATATATACTGAGTGAAAAGATGCCTCTTGGTTGCAAAAGAGCAAAATTAGAAGTGTTTCACCTTATGTAATGAAGATTTTTGAGTGCTTGTAAAATTGTTCTTTTCTACTATTTCTTATGTATTAATTTGTTTGGCTTAATTCAAAATATAAGGATCAAATTAATTAATATCTGATTTAAAGTTATAATAAAAAAATAATTTATTTGACTGTCCAAATAATAACTAAGAGAAACAAATTGAAATGAAGGAATAACTCTTTGGAAACATAGACATCTAATAGATAGCACATGAACTTTTAAATTGACAAATAATTTAAAATGACTAATTTTAGAAATCATGATAAATAATTTGAGGCGAATAAAATAATCATTAGCCAAGAGAAGAAGAAGAGCTAGAGAGGGAGGCTTGTTGACACTCAATTTTGGTCCTCCACAATATAAATTAATCATCGAGCTTTTTAAATTCCAAACGATTTGAAATAATTAGTTTTTATAAATTTCAAAATATTTTTCAAGAATTTGTAGTAATTTTGGTCGTTTTTATAATTTGTAATAATAAATATGTCTCTATATAATTAGTTTATTTTATAAATATTCGAAAATCATCTAAAAAAGATTTCATTTATTTGAATATTTAGTTAATTAGTTTAATTATCTAATACTTATATTTTTGAGCTATTAATTTATAATTAAGTTAATTATTTTATTTTGTCACTTAATCTTTGTTAATTAATTGATAACAATTCATCTTATTTTAAATTTGGCCGAATTTAACCAATTACGCCAATACAATTCCACAATTCGATCCAAATTGCTACCATCAGCCCACTAATATTCCCAGGCCTAATTCTCATTTACACCAGCAGCCCATTCCCACAAAAGAACCCAGCGTAAAAGAACAATTCTCATTTGTTTGGTTTGTTCGTCCAAGTTCTCGGAATCGTACCTTAGTGGTGGTGAAGTCATTTCAAGCTTGTTATCCCATGTCGCTGCTCCGAAAGAGGTATATCTCGTCGTTTAATCATATTTTGTGCTTTGGTTTTAAGTCCATTATCTAGCTGCTGATTTGGCTCAATGCTTTGTTTCTAGTTTTTAGTGTGGTTGTATTAGTTCTCAATAGATATACATTCTTTTCTTATGTTTGTTTGGATTCAAAATGATTTGTATGGAGGCTGGAGGACTGATGTCTGACTACTTCTCTACCGATTGCTGCTTGTATTTCTCCTCTGCCTTAACTTGACTTTCAAAGTGATGTCTTTATAGCTTGGATTTGAATTCAGTTCATAGCTTATCCATTTAGATAATAGCATTTAGTGTTGTGTAAGTTCATTTCCAAATGACTTGTTTCTGAGCACCTATTTCAAGTCCTTGTTTTCCTTTAGGTTACTGCTTACTCTACTTTGTTATATTTCTTACCTTAATTTATCCAAGTTACGCAAAATATGAGGCAAATTTGTGCTTCCTCTTCAGTTAAATGTATTGAGTGTTGCTTATTCCCTTTTCCAAATCCAATCTTGTTTTAGGTATCATGTGTTCTTCATTAAATTTGTTGAATTCATCATGGATTATTTTACTATTTGTTGATCGACCTAGTTAGCTTAAGAAAGAATAATACTAAGCTTTTTTCTTCTTTTCTTTTACTATGCATGAACTTGGCCCGAGTCTTCATGGACTCCTCATCCCTCATTTGCGTTATTGGTTTTTTGAGTCTACCCCTGCTGGTTGTAAGCTGATGTGCACAAGAAAGAAGGGAACAAAATACAGGTGTCGGAAGCGAAAACAGGCTGATATGTGATCTGTATACACTCGGTATACATCGATATACAGGGAAAATGTAGAAATACTAGGCCCAAAATTGAATTACAGGTTTCAGAGGCTAAAAGATGGTCGTGTACAACTGTATACAACCAATATACACGTGGTATACAGCTGATATACAGGGTAAAATAATCGATATACACTGATATACAGAAATTGTATATGACTGATACAGGGACGGAAATGTGCCCAAAACAGAGTGCAGCAACAGCAGATGTTCAATAGAACAAGTTTGTGGGCTCAATTTGTTTGGGCAGAAATTGGGCCACTAGCCCAATTTTTTCTTAATTCATTTGATTGTGTGATTACTTCTTGTTTATTTTGTATTAATTCTAGCTTTGTGTGGTTTAAATTTAATTAAATTCTCTAAAGATGAACCACTTTTGATTATGATAATTTATTTAATTAGTTTTCTTTACTTGGTCTTTTTTTTTTGGAAAGTTTATTTTTCTTTTGAAATTATTTCAAAGTGTTTAAGTTAAATTGTTTTCTTTCAAAAATAATTATTATATCCTTTTTCTTTAATAATTTTTTTAAAAAACTAGTCAAATGTTTTAGTTAAGTCATTGGTCAACCGCAAGTTAGCGCAACTTGAACCATTTTTCAACTGATTTTATCTGTTTAAGTCTTTTGAAACCCTTCAGTTTTTTCTTGATTTTTACTTAAAAATTAAGTGGCGATTATTTTGAAATTTCGATTTGTTTAACTGATTTTTTCAAAAAAAGTCATTTTTTTCTTTTATTTATTTTTTCGAGTAAAACAAGACTAGTTAAGATCATCAAAGAAGAGACTTTTCAATTTTCTTTATACAGTAATAATAGAGCACATAAATTAAATAAAGGTAAAACAATCCAAAAACATAAGATAATAAAAGATACATAAGAAACTTGGCCTATGGGATGTGCATATCTGATCAATCTCCATAGACCTTAATGATTGATGAAATTTCTTATTTACGTTTTAAAGCAATAAATAGTTGGCATGCCTTGTAATTCATTTTCATCCATGCTGAAATCTCTTCATTTTTTAAAATAGTCCTTGTAAAAGTTTCTTCTGCTATTTTACTCCCAAAATGATTGATGAAAAGTCCTTCTAAGGTAGCTCTTAGGTTTATGATAAAAGTCTTTGCATCAGCTTCATCCACAAGCTTTGATTGAGGATATGTTAACTCTATATTCTCAATGCTAAAACAACCATTTTTCTCCACCACTTTAGTTATGCCATCAGGAGAAGGAAAATAAATTGGCACATTGAATGAGTCAACTAGAGATTCATCTAACATTCCCTATATATAAGTCAAAAAAAAGAAAAAGAAAGAAAGATCAATTATAAATGTACGACAAAATAGTGCATTACATAAATTGAGATAAAAATTGTACTTATTTCATTTCATTTTATATGATAATATTAATTAAATATAATATTTTAAAATGAATTCATAATTTGAACTTTCCATATATACTATATTTGCCTTTATAGACACATGAATACATGCCAAAATTATACTTTGAACTTATTTCATTACATGTTTCATGATTTTTATATGATTATGAGAGCATGAGGGTGTAAAATGAGAAGTTTAAGTTAATTAAGGAGTCTACAAGTAAATAATGTATAAATTTTTTTAATTCTTTTTTTCCTTTTAAATAAACTAAAAAGGGAAAAAGTATCATGTGAAATGAAAGAGTTAAAGGTAATTAAACTATAACAAATAAAGCATTTTGCAGCTATATATATATATGTCACAATATTTTATTTAGCGGCCATAATAAATATGGGTACTTATAACAAATACTATATACAAATATTGCTAAAAGCTTTAATTACTTTAGATGGAATGTCATTAACTCAATTGCCGCTAAATATTTCGCTAAAAGAAAAATTTATTGTCATTAAATGTCTCTTTTGTTGTTGTTCCAGTATTATCTTTAAATTAAATTACAAATTTCATATATATTTTAAGAAAACTTACCTATAGTATCCTATAGGTAGAGAAGGATCTTGATTTTTAATTTATGAGTTCTGAATTCTAAAACATAATAACAAGTAACTAGATTCAGAATAAATTATTTATACATATTAAGTGAATTTCTTAATACAAATATAATAATTGAGCCAAAGCTACTAAATTTTTCTATGCTAGATTTGCCTTTGCCTTTAGGTGACCTCATAGTACAAAAAAAAGTATATTGACGATGTATATAGCTTAAGTTCAAACAAAATAGAGGATGTGACGACAAAATTACTTACCTCATTCACCAAATCCATCATACTAGAGCCAAAAAAATTGAGAGAATCCCAGCCTGAAAATGGTGAAATTAGCACCATCATTCCTCTAGGAACAATCTCCTCAGCTCTTGCATTAAAGAACATTTCCATGTCTTTTTCAAATTGAGCAACATAAGCATTCACTATTTCAACATTTGATGCACCAGCATAGTGAATCAATCCCTTATTCCATGCTGGGGAATTTTTATCTAACAACTCTTTTGGAATCTTAGATAACCAATGTATAGCACAAGAACAATGAGCAAAATGTATCGATCGTGATGGAAATAATCTACCATGGAAAGATCCTGGAACTCCAGATGCATAGTAGGATCGATCAACAGGTAGTGAACGAAAAAGGGTGTTGAAATCATTGTTTACATGATCATTGAAAAATACTTGAAATTCAAGATTGTTATCATGGTACTTGTCCTTTACAACTTGTACAACATGTTGCATTGAAGTGAAAGTGTTTGGTCCAATTGAACATCCCAAATCTGTAATATGAAATTTATTTGAAGAAGACAATATGCTTTTGATGTCAAGATTTTTAATAATTGCTTCTTTCATCATCTCCTTTGCACCATCTAATACTTCTCTCTACAAAACACACACATATATCTTCATAAGTCATAACATATATGAACATATACATTTGACCAAGAATTTAGAATTTTTATCACATTTGCATAATTAATTCTCTAACCTCTAGAGGTCGATTTTCAATATCAATCGCGATCTCCTATTTGAGGTATGAAAAAAAAAACCAACCTCCTAAAATCATTTTTCTAGATCAATTTTCATTATTTCTTTTTTAAAGTAGTGTATTAGACAACAATTACAACTTCTAATTAACTAAGTTCAACATGTTTTGAATATTTCAACTTGACTTAATCTGACATATATACATACGTTGATAAGAGATGTATGAACTCTCGAGAAGAGAGGAGTCATGGTAGTCCCTTGAGACCGCTTGGATCCCATTAGTAAATTGATTATAAGTTGATTAGATCTCATTGAATCACCCTATTTGTCCTCCTAAGGAGCCTAACAACCCAAACATGTATAATAACGCAATTATCAGAAGACACGCTCTACCACTAAGCTAATAATCCGTTGAGCAAGCCTCTAATTAAGTTACTATATGTTAATTGATTGAGATTCAAAAATGGTGCAAGAGATATATATACCTGTATTTGGGAGTTTCTCGAGTAGCTATAAGCAGCATCACCATTATTCATAGGGAAAAATGTAGACATTTTGACTATTTGTCTTCTTTTTCTTTTTCCCCTCAAAATTTTCTAATAATAGCCTTCTTCTTCTAATGTCTATAGGATATATATATAAATTATATAGATAGTATAGTCATGTCAAAGAAACAATAACTACATGATATCAATTTTATTTATAATTATCTTTTATGAATTGTGATATATTTAAAAAAGTTATATATATATCTTATATTATCATCAACTTATATACTTACGTAATCATATATATATATATATATATATATATATATATATAAATATATATATAAGAGAACCCTAGACTCGCCTACATGGCGCCACCACAAACCAGGATTCCTTTTTAATTTATTTTATTTCCAAAACTAGCCTTCCCCTTTCATGAAAAGTTGTGTCTTTTATGAAGATTGCGACTTTTATGAAGAGTTGCGATATTTATGTAAAGTTGTGACTTTTATGAAAAGTTACGACTTTTATGAAAAGTTATGACTTTTATGAAAGGTTGTGACCTTTCCGATAAGACACAATAAGCATTTGTTCACATTACATTTTGTTGTCTATAAATAGTGGAATTTCCTCTCATTTTAAAACAACAAATTTTTTGAACTTCTTCTTCTTCTTCTGGCCAATTAAATAATTGTGTACTTTGCTCCTGTTGAATGACTCACTAACACCATTTTTTTGTATCAATACACTGGTGAATAGAATCGTTCTTTCTTGAGAGGATCTATTCCTTTAAATCTCGGGTATTAGGGGGAAATAATTTCCTTAAGGGGACATTGTGCATTTAGTGGGCTCGATTTTTTCCATTCTGTTTCATTCTATTGTTACAGATCCTGGTATGTTTTTACAGTCATTAATTTATGCTTATATTATTAATTGTTGTTTTTGAGTACATGCTTTAAATTTTATTGTTTATGTTTCTGCAATATTATTGTTATAAGTATTTGTTAGTACATATTAAATAAAAAACGTTAATTGAGTATTCAAGCAAGTTTTCTCTACTGGAATTGTTGAAGGTACAATTAAAAAATCCTTACAAATCTCTAATTTGTTCATTAACAACATCATTTCTTCACATACAAGGATGAGATTTTGTGTTCTTTAGAAAATCCTCTGAGAGTTAATAACTTTACATGCCCATATTTTTTTTATTTTTATGTTGTTGTTATCTATTTTTACTAAATTTTATCACTGGATATTATGAGTACTTTAAAGATTGAAAGTTGATTGAAGTGTTAGTCAATTTTCTGAGGTATGTTATTTTAAAACATGAGAAATTTTTTGGTTAAAAAGATTTGTTATTATCATTGGATATCTCATAGTTTACTCCCTTTAATATATGTTTTTTCTCGTTGTTTTGTTGTCTCCTTAAAATTGTACTGATTATTTTTTCGTTTGGTATGTATATGATCTCACTTGGACAAAGCTCTCGTCCTTTTAATTTTATTTTATTTTCCTTCTCATTCAGCTCCACTAAATATTTTTGGTGTGAGTTATGACTATTTTCAGCAAGCTTAATTTGAAGAATATAAAACGAAACTTGTTCTAAATAAAAATAATATCTTAAGCTACACAAGATATGTCTATTTACATAGATTTGTTGTCCTTCATGTCCCAAGTCATTGCTGAGCATTTGAGTTATCTAGGCTAGACTCATTTTTAATTTTTTAATGTTTGAGAATATTTCTTTAACATTAGTCTAGAATCCAACATTTTGATCTACTTGTACTTTCACAATGCAACAACTATACATACATATTTATGAAAAAGTCGTAAAGTTGCATTGATGAAACATCTAGAAGGACCTTCAGAGCAGCAGTTTAATGAAGAATGAATTTCTAAAAGGGTCAACAATATTATTTTTCTGTTGTTTCAAATTTATTTTTCTCCTTCTATATATTTTGTTAGAGTAGCAAAGTAACAATAACAAAAAGTGGTGAACGTTTGACCTCAGACAAGTAGATTGTCTCTAAAAAAAATTATTTATATTGTTTTGGTGTACATTTTTAACGGTCTTAACTTATTTATAACTAATATTGATTATCGAAAACTTTTATATAATTTGGTTTTAACAAGGAGTTATTCTAACCATAAAATTATCAGTTCTATATTTTTCATGTACAAAAAAATATGTTTAATCGCTACATAAAAACATTACTCAGTTTTTAACAAGACAATTATATCATCAAACATATATTATGATAAATTATGTAAAAGATAAAAATAATTAGATATCAAGATATTTTTAATCATTCATTATATATTTAAAATTCTTGAGATATGTGATAATGTCAAATCATTTAATTTCTGTTGAAATGTTCTTAAAACCTACTAAATTTTTTTTTTCTTATAACAGTGGATTATTAAAAAGACTGTTCAAAAGCTTAGAAAAATTATTTATTCCCACACTTCGCACGATAAATTACCTAAATGGACATCAATTATTAATGAAGTGTTGGCCGGTGACCTTTCAAAACTTATCTAGTATATGTTACTTTTTTATGTGATAATTGAAAATTGGAGAATTATTTAAGTATTCATTATTAATTTTTAATAGTTAAAGTTATCAATTATTATGATTTATAGTAATTATAGAAAAAATATTTTTTTAATTTTTGTTTATACAATACACGTTATTATTAGTACAATTTCACTATTTCTTTCACACATATTTTCGCATTTACGAGTCAATTTTTTAGAAGTACCCTACTTTCACCGTTTTTCGTGTGTTTAGTTTATGGATCTGGCGTCTTTGGGCCATTGAATTTTTTTTCTGAAAAAGCTATATGAAGACCTCTGTAATGAGTTGGGGAAGCATTCCGTATAGTTTCGCCGTTTTTTCACGCATAATTTCACAAGTCAATTTTTAGGAATTACTCGACTTTCACTGTTTTTCGTGTGTATTGGCCCATGGATCTGACGTCTTTGGGCATCCAAATTTTTTTTCTGAAAAAATTATATGAGGACCTCCATAATTAGTTGGAGAAACATTACGTATAGTCCTACCGTTTTTCATACATATTTTTCGTTTTTACGAGCTAATTTTTAAGATTTATCCTAATTTTTATCATTTTTCACATGTATATTAGTCCATAAATCATGCGCCTTTAAACACCCGATAATTTTTCACAAAAAACTATATGATATTTCATAATCGAGCTAGAAAAATACTAAGTGAATGTTATTCTAATGAAATAACACATAGTTTAATTTAGTATAGCATTGATTCCCAATGAGACTTCATGATTAATGACTATTTTTTTAATTACAAAATTGAATTAAGTATGCACGATTTTCCTCAAAAGATTTTTCGATATTAAAAAAAATTATACACCTTATAAGTAGCTTCTTATTTTAATCAATTTTTAAGCCTAACATTATGCCTTTCTTTCATCCCTGAATATACCATTCACATATGTCCAACTTGTCTTAGCTAGCAAATTTTTCTTTTAATGTGATATATATATATTTTAAGGGAATAAATTATTATAAAGTTTATTTGTCTTTTTGCTACTTATTTACAACTATATATATAAGTTTAATTAATTAGAACTTCAAATCTGTTAAAATTCAAAAAATTAAGAGAGAAAGTGAAAGAATAGATTTTTAAAAATGCCAGAATCTTTACCTATGAATGGTGGTAATGGTGTCTACAGCTACAGCAAAAACTCCCAATTACAGGTACTTAGAATTTAATATTTATTGAAATTTTAATATTTGTTGAATTTTAGTGATTTATAACATAAATATTTATACTGCGTATTAAAATGTTAAGTTCAGTTGAACCTTGTGAATTCATGCTTCATTTGTTGAGATGTATATCAAATAAATGAAAGTGTGTTTTCTCTAAACTAGGGTCGTTTGTTTTGAAGATAAGTATATGTTGGAATTAGTTATGTTAAGATTAGATATCATAGTATTATTTTTTATTGATTATTTGATTAATTTATTGTATTAAAATAACATGCATTACATAATTTCTAAGAAGAAGTTGTTTGTTTACAAAAATACCATCTACCTTATTAATTAGTGAAAAAAAGATTTGAGGAACCTCAGGAGTGTTTTTATCATTTGAATTATTTTATTTCTGAATAGCTAATTCCGGTATTATTGTTCCAACCTCTGGCAGAAAAAAACTTATTATAGTACTTTTTTTTTGTTAACTGGATAATATTATTAGCAAAGAAGCTTAAGTAACATTACAAAATAAGGGTGTACATTGTAACATTGGTTGCTATCAAATTACTATTATGAGTCAAAATTTTCCTTATAAATGTAGTTCCTAGTATATTTGTCTAAATTGCCTCATATCCGAATATTGGAGGAACTGACAAAATTCTTATGCAATCAAATAATTGCTTCTTGGCCCCTTTCCTTGGCTAAGAGGTCAGTTACATTGTTCAGCTCTCTATTGGAATGCGAGAGTTTTGAATCTCCCAATTATTGTCCATGATTAGCAACAAAAATAAGGATACACAATACTAATTTTTATCCCAGAACTGTTTATGCTTGCCTAGCTACTAAACGACCCGTAAGATGAAATGACCACACTTAAATAGGATAAACAAATAAAGAAGCCAAAAACTTAACATGGATTTAGGAAAATCATTTGATTATATGTTATCATTAAGAAACTTCCAATTTTATTTTATTTTTGTAATCATGAAATTGAAGCATTTTACTTTTCATTTCTACTTTGCAGAAAGAAGGCTCAGATGTTATGATGGGAATGATTAAAGATGCAATTATTGAAAAAATGGATATCAAAAGTCTATTATCTAATAATTCAAATATTGCATCATTTCATATTGTTGACTTTGGATGTTCGATTGGACCAAATACTTTCGTAACAATGCAACATATTATCGAAGCATAACACATAAATACCAAACTCAACATAAAAACAATCAAATTCGTCCTGAATTTCAAGTATTTTTCAATGATCATGTTACAAATGACTTCAATACTATATTTAAAGCCCTACCTCTTGAAAGGCGATATTTCGCGTCTGGAGTTCCTAGCTCTTTCTATGGACATTTGTTCCCCTCAAATTCAATCCATTTCGCGTACTCATCTTATTCACTCCAATGGCTATCTAAGACGCCAAAGGAGTTGATGGATGAGAAATCACGCTCGTGGAATAAGGGGGAAATTCATTATATAGGTGCCTCAGAGGATGTAACAAGTGTCTATATCGCGCAATTTGAGAAGGACATGGAAATGTTCTTGAATGCAAGAGCTAAAGAGATTGTAGAACATGGAATGATTGTAATGATTTTACCAGGAATTCATAGTGAATTGGATCATTCACAAGTTGCTGCTGGTTTTAATGTCCTCAAGTTCTTTGAATCTAGTCTTATTGATATGATCAATGAGGTAAATCAATTGTCTATCTACAATTTTATTCGTTATAACAGTAAAGTTATAAAACTATATATATAAATTGGAATTGAACATTCTTTCATTTGCAATGTAGGGAATTCTTGAAGAAGGTTTAGTGGACTCATTCAATGTGCCATTATATGTAGCCTCTCCTAAAGACATGACTAAAGTAATAAACAGAAGTGGCTATTTTAGCATAGAGAAAATGGAAATAATAGAATCCCAACCAAAATTTTTGGTTGAGGCTGATGCAAAAAGTTTAATAATTCACTTAAGGGCTACTTTAGAAGGAATATTCACTAAACACTTTGGAGTTGAAATTGTTGATCAAATGTTTGCAAGGACTATGAACAAATGTGAAGAGATTTCATCATGGATGAAAGTTGAGTACAAGAAAGCAAGCCAATTGTTTGTTGTTTTGAAACGTAAATAAATTAGCCTACTCATCCCGCTCCCAACAGATGAGATCGTCCTTCTATGTCATCCAGATTTGAGTCGTAAATATAGCACTCATATCGTTCCTAGTTTGGATCGTGACATATATGTTATTGGATGATTATATTATATTATTTTATTGTGAGATTTGAAATTATATTATGACGTGGCAAATTAAATGGACATATAATTTTTAAATTATGTTTTAAAAAAAGAGTACTGAAATATCAAGTAAAGATGTCTATTTATTTATTGACGGAATTAAAATGCCTATTGATTAACTTAAAGAGTCATCTATGCATTTTGCTAATATCTAATGATGTATTATTGATGTGTATGTAAGTTCACTATCAATAAATATATTTTAATATTTGTTGGTAGAATTTTGTAAATCAATGGTCTCATTAATGTTACAAGTCGCAATCGTAATCATGTGAAAAATTGTACCATTCATTTTAATTAATTAATTATTAATAGAAATAAGTTATTTTAAATAATGTTAGAAGTTTGCTCCTAGAATACATGTAGCCACTTAAAAAAATAATAATCAGAAAATACACAAAACTTTGTTGCTATTGATGGTAGTATATATTTAATTATTATAAATTATAATATGGTAGTACGTAGTGTAACTTACATTATGCATCCTATTAATTATTAGTTTAGTATTTTATAAAATCATGAGTCAGAATCTTATTTCTGGAAAGAGAAGAAAGGAGCATATTTTAGTGTAAGTTTTGGGCAATTAAAATCATATATATATATATATATGAAACTTTTTTTTTCAATAATTGTTCACCTAAGTATTAAAAGATCAGTTTGACAATTATAATATGAGATTCCTAAGTTTGACATGTTCACGTTTTGAAAGATATTTCTCAAGTTATATTCTATCACACTTGTATATTTTATGTTATTTTATGTTTTTTCTATTCTTTGCCTTTATATCATTACCTAGGTTTGTTCTGGACTATTATTTTTTTTTAAAAAAAAGAAAAGTCGAATGTATAACCAAACAGTATTTATTTAAAATTAAAAAAAAAATTGGACAAATTACAGGAGGAAAAATAATAATTTGGATACAAACATCAATCAATGAGAAAATGGTCCCTATAGGTAAAACACCCATCAAAAAAATGAGGAAGAAAATCACTTGTAGATGTTTTTTCCACCACATTTATTGATAAAAAAAATGGTCATTAATAATGACAGAATGTCTATATTTGAATTTGAATGGATAATTTGATTTTTAAAATATTAAATTTTGAAGAACAAAAAAGAAAAAGAAATAATTAAAATAATTAAAAATAAGATATAAAATGCCATATGGAATATGCTTATTTGCCCTACTTTGTAGTTACTACACACTACTATTTTGTTTAGATGGTTAAGTATTGTTTTATGTCATATTATATTGTATTGTATTGTATTATATTATTTTAATAAGTATAATATTTAGATAGATTGTATCGTTCTATGTCGTTACATAATGTCATACATTAATAATTTGGATAATAAGTCTATAAGAAATTGTAGGGCACATGGTAGAACTACTGTGAAAATGCAGAGTAAATAATAAAAAATAAGTAAAGACAAAATGAGAAGAAAATATTAAGGTAATGATGCGATCGTTACACAAAATGTATCTTTTCATCATTACCTAATAATGAATTTAAATGATACGATATAATAAAGGGGAAAATGACAAATATATCCCCGAACTATCGTAAATGGTATGCAGATATCCTCCGTTATACTTTTGGGACATTGGTGCCCCCGCCGTCCAAAAACTAAAGCATATATACCCTTTATACTAATGGACATACATGTGTCATAATCTTATCCACTGACCCGACATTTATTAAATATCGGATTGACGAATAAGATTGTATCACGTGTCCCTATTACTCTTCCGTCAAAGTGAAGGGCATATATGCTCTAGGTTTTGGATGACATGGACACCAATGTCCCAAAAGTATGACGGAGGGCATCTGCATACCATTTACGATAGTTCAAATTATATTTGTCCTTTTTCCTATAATAAAATTTAAATAGAAATCAAAATAATATTAATTTTAATTTTCCACGTGACGTGATATGTTTAAGGCCACAAAATTAATGACACTTCGGTAAATTTGACATAATTTTAGTTTAGAATCACAAAATTAAATTTTTTTATATTTTAAAACTTGATACCGAGTCAAACTAGATCATTTTTTTTAAACGGAGGAGTAGTATACTATATCAAAATCAATTAGTATCAAATTATAAAAGAAAAACAACAAAAACCTAAGCCGCCAAACCTGTAGCCACGTCCCTGCCGAGCTTCTCCTCTCTAAGCTGCTTTAAGAATTTGTGATTTAACGACCCTTTTCTCTTGTCCCAATTGGGTTTTCGACACCATTAACAGAATTTCAAGAAATACTGTAAATTGCCCACAAAAGATTTGGTTTCAGACGGCACTTTTGAACCTGAAAAATCCGATTTTGAATCAGGTAAGCCAAATGGTTTTTTTAAAAAATTTGTTTTTGATCATGAAATGAATGATATTTATAAGAAATGTTAAGCGTTTTTAAAAAAAATATATTTCTGATATTTATTTATTTATTTTTGATTTTGCATGCTTATTTTCAGCTATAATGGGATTTGGGGTTCTTTTTATAAGTCTTGTAAATGATTGTGAATTGAGTTTTTATGAGCTTTTGGGATTCTAATATGTGTTATATTCAGCTAATGGAATTTGGGGTTCTTTCAATAATGTTACAGAACAATGTGATGAAGGTTTTATGGTCTTTTGGGAGCTATACTATTGATGTTGTTTTGGTTTTGGGAGAAATGTTATATATATTGTTGATTTCGAGATTCTTGTATTCGTTAAATTGTTGATCTTATTGTAAAGTTTTAAACTTTGATGATACTACATTTCAGTATCACATAAAAATCTTATTTTTAGTACTTATTACTAATGTATAGTGTGGATTTGTTATCAATACTATGTCAGAGTTTACTGCAGGAAGATTTCCGTATGAAAGGTGTATGTGAAAGCTCGTCTAATGTATACGTTAAATCAGCTTCTTATTTACCGTGTACTGTCAAATACGGTTGTTTAAAGTTAAGTGGGACGTTGGAGTATTGTTTCTATAAATGGGAGATCTAGATTCTAGTGTATGGTTTTTATTATACTTGTGTTTGTAGTAGGCTCATTTTTTCGCTGGATTGTGCAGGATTGCTTGATTGTTGGAGTATATTTTCAGCAGGGGGAGCTAATTAGCTAAGTTAATTGGCTCTCTCTGCTTTTTGCAAAACTCGAGTCACTTCATTCGTCGAAAGAACTTTATTGTCATTTATATCCATTTTTTGGAGGTTCCTTAGCTGATTTATTATGGCAACATTGTCACATTTTTGTGGGGTTAAAACTCCCTACCCTTCTGTACTCAAAAGAAGCGTGCATTTCCCACAACTTGATTTTGTGGGTACTGTCTCCTTTGTTTCTGCGCCAAGTAAATCTGTGAAGGCTTCTTGTTGTGAAAGAGTGCAGAGACTGGTATGTAAAGCACAAGCAGCTGATGTTAATCCTAAAGAGACCAAGAATGAATCTTTTGGTGAGGTTCCTGATGAATTGACCTGTGTTATGAAGTTTGGTGGTTCATCAGTAGCCTCAGCTGAAAGAATGAGAGAAGTAGCTGATCTTATTCTTAGCTTTCCAGAAGAGAGACCTGTTATTGTTCTCTCTGCAATGGGAAAGACAACAAACAACCTTTTGCTGGTACTGTTTCAAAACCATTTTAAAGGAGCTTTGAGAATTTACAATGCGTCTTATTTATATGCATATATGTATTTCAGGCTGGTGAAAAAGCTCAGAGTTGTGGTGTTTCCAATGTTTCTGATCTGCAAGAGTTGGCTTTTATAAAGGAGCTCCATCTTAGGTGAAGATGAGAACCTCTATTACGAATGTTTTCTTGTTTCCAAGATCATTATTCATCTATTTGGTCTATTCTAATTCTTCATATTTATGTCCCTCACACAGGACAATAGAGGAACTTGGAGTAGAGAGTTCTACCATTTCAAGTGAGTGATTAGTTGGAGCTCCATTGTCGTGTTTGTTTTGTTCCTCTTTGGAAAAAAGAAGTGTTGGGTAACACTTGATTTTTCAAGGTTCTTGCATTTTGTTGCCCTTGTAAATGTTAGGAGTGACGTGGACTGTGAGAATTCATATGCTGATCACAACTTACTTGGGATTGAGGTGTAGTCGTTTGAATATGTTAGAATGCTAAATTCTTCTGAACTTTATTGTTTAAGCCTCCATTGCCTCTATTAACTAAAGAACTCTAAAATTACCCTCCTAATGCTACAATGCTCTATTTAGTAAAAGTGTATCTGAATGTATGAGTTTCGTGTATCATAGAAATTGTTTAAGGTCTACATAGTGTTTCTAAACATTTACGGAATAAATTAAAATCCAACTGTTGTATGCCCCTCAGTTCAGAATTGTAATGATGTAACCTTTCTAGAGAAATAAATTCAACTACTATGATGAATAAATGCTTTCAGCAACATATTTAATGACCTTTTAATGTTTTATGCGTTCTTTATTGTTTGCATCCAAAAGATCTTCTATCTGTTACTGGTATGATACCACATTATTCTCAGAAGTAGTTTTCAAACATGTCTATTTGATTGTCATATCTTATTGGGAAAATTTGTAGAGCATCTACTCGAACTGGAACAACTTTTGAATGGAATTGCTTTGATGAAAGAGTTGACTCCACGAGCAAAGGACTACTTGGTGTCCTTTGGAGAGTGTTTGTCCACAAGAATATTTACCGCATATCTGAATAAACTTGGTGTCAAAGCCCGCCAAGTATGTATATTCTTCAATTATGCCATTTTTAGAGTCCCCAAGCTACTAATATGTAATATACTGAGTATAACTATTTTCTTGGAGATCATTAATATTGTGTTCTCTGGCTCTTGATATCTGTGGATTATTTTTCCAAAGTTATTAATGTGAAAACAAAGCAACGAAAGCTTAAAGTGGTTACTTGAAACATTAGAGAGCTGGAGAAATTGTCCATGCGATTCTAGCCTTATGTAGTAATTATTGTTTTGCTCTAAGTTACCAATTTAAAAAAAAATAAAAAATTATTGTTTTGCTCTCTTAATCTGGTAACTACATACGTTTGACTTCATGCATCTAATTTGGTCTTTTCAGAACATTGACCGCTTATCACATGCGCGTGCATGTGATAACTGGTCAAGGTTCTGAAAACAGTATCATGCTGATCCTGCCTTTACAGGACTGCTGGCGGCGTTGTTCCTTGTTTAGATCTTGTTGGCATCTCTTATATAAAAATACCAATTATCTTCTTTTGGGTTTCCTCTGCAGTATGATGCATTTGAGATGGGTATTATAACTACTGATGATTTCACTAATGCGGACATATTGGAAGCAACTTATCCTGCTGTTGCAAAGAGATTAACTGGTGATTGGATGAGTAATCCTGCAATCCCTATTGTCACTGGGTTTCTGGGGAAGGTGCTTCTTTTTAAAGCTCTTCATGCATTTTTTTTGGTTGCTTTTCCCTAGAGTTTGCAGTTCCTGAATGACAATGTTGTGTGTTTCCGATTGAAGGGTTGGAGGACTTGTGCTGTGACTACACTAGGTAGGGGTGGTAGTGACTTGACTGCTACAACAATCGGTAAAGCATTGGGATTACGTGAAATTCAGGTTACTACTTGGTCACTGAATCTTGAATATACTGTTTTTATTAATTGTTGTCTATGTGATAGAATAAGGGGAGCCTTGACATAACTGGTAAAGTTGTTGCAATGTGGACCAAGAGGTCACAAGTTCGAGCTTTGGAAACAGCCTCTTGCAGAAATGCAAGGTAAGGTTGCGTACAATAGGCCCTTGTGGTCTGGCCTTTACCCGGACCCCACGCCTAGCGGGAGCTTAGTTCACCGGGATACTGTCAATGTGATAGAATACATCTTTAATTTGCACTCATTATCAAGCTAGTGTGATATTGCTGCCTAGAATCTGAATCTCTTGTTCATATTACTGACAGGTCTGGAAGGATGTTGACGGTGTTTTGACATGTGATCCCAACATATATCCACGTGCTGAGACTGTGCCATATCTAACTTTTGATGAGGCAGCTGAACTTGCATACTTTGGTGCACAGGTATCGTTAGCTGTTTCAGAAATTAGCTGATCCTGGATATGCCACTTGTAGCTTGTCTTAGTGATTTAGTTTCCTAATTGCCTATACCAACAGAATAGTACTATTTACTCCTTCGGACGAGTTAGTCAAGAAGTTTTTCCAGAGATTCTCTTTTTTGAAGGTGAATTTATGGAAAGTCAATCCATTTTGGACAACCTAAAATGGAGATTTGATGACATGAAATTGGCAGTTTTAAGTGTGTATTTAGGATAGTTGTGCTGCTACCTTTTTACGTTTGGCTTCCGAAAATGTTTCTACAGGTCCTTCATCCACAGTCCATGAGACCTGCTAGAGAGGGTGATATTCCTGTTAGGGTTAAAAACTCGTATAATCCTAAAGCTCCTGGCACTCTCATCGTTAAAACAAGAGATATGAGTAAGGTGAGAGCTTCTTCATTTTTCACTATATCATTTATCTGCCGAAATAATGAAAAACGAACTTGATTTTGTTTCCTCCATGCTTTGCAGGCGGTACTTACAAGTATTGTTCTTAAACGAAATGTAACCATGTTGGATATCGCGAGTACCCGTATGCTTGGTCAATTTGGCTTCCTTGCAAAGGTAGTAGTTGCCAAATAACCTTTTACTCCCTCCGTTTCAATTTGTTTGTCTTACTTCCAACATGTACATTCTACTGTCTACATATCTTCAGTTCAAGATCATAAGATTCAAATGTTTTTTAATTTCTTCGACTCCGTGCCAAGTCAAAATCATGCAAACAAATTGAAATGGAGGGAGTAGTACTTTGCCCTGAAGTCAAGAATCTAATGTAGTTCCTGTTCAGGTTTTCTCCATCTTTGAAGACTTGGGGATATCTGTTGATGTCGTTGCAACAAGTGAAGTTAGTATTTCCTTGACATTGGACCCATCAAAACTTTGGAGCAGAGAACTAATTCAACAGGCAAGCGTATGATTATCTTCTTAATTTCTACGCGACTAAAATAAATTTCAACTTTCCCATTCAATCTATTTTCAAGTGTTCACTACCAGTTTTCGAATCGGCTCAACTCTCATATATGCTCATAATTTTAAGATGCCTTTCAGTGGTGCATTGTAACATTTTTAATTACCGAATCGTACAGGAGCTTGATAACGTTGTTGAAGAACTTGAGAAAATTGCAGTTGTGAAGCTACTTCAAAACAGATCAATCATCTCTCTGATTGGGAACGTCCAGAGGTCCTCGTTGATTTTGGAAAAGGTGCTTATTACTGACCTTTTATAATCCTGGTAGACATTCATTTAGTGACCAACATAATTTCCATTTGTTTATTTTTCTAGAACTTTAGCTCAATGTACTGCATGACCTAATATGCTGTCACAAGGCTCACTCAACGTAGTTATATATACTGTAGCTCATTCTGACTCCTGAGTTGTGTGATTTATTAACCGGAATTCGTAGCCACCTCACAGCCCATGTGCTCGTGTCTCATTCTATCAATTGTGTATTCTTCTACGTGTTCAGTGCTTGAATGCTGTTATATGACACTAGCATGCAAGTTTCTAACTGTGTCCGCTTTACTGACTGTAATTTTTGTTTGTGCATTGAACAACAGGCTTTCCACGTTATGCATACCAATGGTGTCAACGTTCAGATGATCTCTCAAGGTGCATCCAAGGTAATCTACCCTTTCTTGTATTCATAGCTACTACACATCAATCATGCCTACCGGAGAAAGTTTGTTAGTGATTTACCAATAACACGCTCTAACTTTTGTGTCTGATGCACAGGTTAATATCTCATTGATAGTAAATGACAGTGAAGCGGAACAATGTGTAAGGGCTCTCCACCATTCCTTCTTCGAGAGTGATCTTTCTGAACTAGTCTGGGAAAGTCGATCTGGAAATGGCTATGCTACTACTACTACTCCCTTGTCCACATTGTCCAATTAATTTTCCTTCATATGATTGTTCTTTCCAATAATATTTTCGAGGAAATGAACGAAATTTTGCTAGTACTTTTTTGGGGTGTGGGTGCAGTTTTGTTTCGTCGTTGTAACATTTATCACAAATGAATAAATTGAGTTGATACTCTTATAATAGTGACTAACTTGGGAACTTTACATTATTTTGTTCTCTATTTTAGGATTTGATATCTTTTAGTAATTTATTAGTATTTGTTACAATTCTTGTTCTTGGTTTTAACAAACAAATCAACATATCCCGTGTACACACTATCCTCACTGGACAAAGGATCTCTTTAGTTGATTAAAACCAAGAGAATGGTAAAATTAAAATATGGGAAGACACACCAGCTGAACCAACAATATTATTATAAATAACAGAAGTTTCACAGAAACAAGAGTTTGAAGCAAAATCTCTCTCCAAAGTCCAAACTAGAACGAACTCAACTAACGTAAATGAGGATTCCCAGCAAAAATGTAATGCTGGAGGAATATGCGACTACCTTTAAGATTCTCTGTCTCTCACATTTGAGCCAAAATTAGAACCTTTAGGGGTGCTACAACAGCATTTCTGCAATCTGGACAGCATTAAGGGCGGCTCCCTTGCGTATTTGATCACCACAAACAAAGATGTCCAGCCTATATAAAAAGAAGTCATTAGCTCTGGGGTCCTGGAAAGGAGGTAAAGCATTTAGAGATAACATTTGCATATAAATCAAATTCTTACCCATAATCTCCATCTTGGGAAACATCACGTCGTACTCTCCCAACTGCAACATCGTCTTTATTGGAAACTTCAAGTGGGGTTGGGAATCTATTACTTGCACGGTCATCGACTACAACTATACCTGGTGCATTTTTAAGAATATCCCTTGCAGTATTCTGCACAGTTAGAAAAAAAGCTTAAAGCAATTTACATTGGAGGTTAAGGGAAAGTAAGAGAATGCTTACAACATCTCTTGATATTTGATTTTATTTTTTTTTGTCGAGAAAGACAAAGAACATACTTGATTGAAACCTTAAAAAGCTTTTGCTAGAAGCTAAATGGGTTAAATGGATCGTGGAAACTTGTCAATGTCAGTGTTAAACTTTGTAATACTGTAGCGCACAAACATCTCCAAGATACACCAATACTAGTAAAAAAGGAGTCATGTCTCTTATTTTCATCTTTCTTTACCATGACCAACTCTACTAGCAGAAAATTGGCAGAATTTTCTGACTGCAGGATTTCTCATGGTTACGTCATGTTAAAAACAAGATTATAGTAAAGCTAAAATTTATGGTTTCATAAAGTATTGAACTCATCAAATAGATGCTTCTAGCAAATAAGCCAACTTCCAATACATTTCACAATATCCCCATGTGACAAGCAGGCTGCCATGTGACAAACTTTGCTATTTGTGGCAACTACTATGCAAGGACTTCAAATATCACTGAGGTCCAACGCCACTTCAATGCACAAACAAAAATATGATGTGCTGAATGGGACTGTTGGATATGATTATTTAAAGGATCTTTTGTTTCTTTTTTAATCTTCATGTCATTACTAATTGATAGTACATCTTTTTCTTTGCACTGCAGCCTGCGCTACACGAACCTGGACCTTTTGGCTATTGGATCTACTTTATTACAACTTTTACGCATTCCAGAACAAAATAAACACAAGTTCAATGTCTTAAAAAAACTGAAGTTAGAAAGGATCACTTTGTATAAAAACACAAAGGAATCATTTATCAGGACAGGAAGATAAATAACAAAGGGGATTTGCTGTAAGTTTAGCAAAGGCTACCTCATCGAGGGGATTCTCAAATTGAAGATTCACGCTCTCAGCATGTGCACGCATAACAGGAACACGTATACATGTTGCAGTAACCTTGACATCCTTGTCACTCTGATAACAAGCAGAATGGGTGGGTTAGTAGTTAGTACAATAGATGCGCAATTATTTTATTGTTGTCTCTAGGATCAGGCATGAGCATTGAGTACCAAGGTTTTAACAAGTATACTTACCCATATTTTTCTTGTTTCTTTGACCAGCTTCATTTCCTCTTCATTATATCCATTGGGTTGAATAGGTGCATTATGTGAGAAAAGATTAAAAGCATACTGCATAATTTTGTAAAAGAAACAATCAGATGGCACTGCATTCATTTGTTATCGAAGAAACAAACTGAGCATTGAGAAGGTAAATCACAAGACGGGACCTGCTGGTTAAAGATATTGCAGGTTGGTTCTTTTCCTTCCAGGACCTAGTAGGCAACATACAAAAATTCAAATCATTGAGAGAATTAATTAGTAGACCTAATATCACTAGATATATTAAACCATGGAAAATAGAGGAAACATAGTAAAAACCTCACGAGTTTGCTGCACCAGCTCTTCCATTGCAGCAGCACCGGCACCACTAGCTGCCTGATATGTACTAACAACCATGCGTTTGACCTGGAAATGTGCATATCTACACAGGATGAGTAAAAGTGAACTGACTTGGTTCTTAAACTAATAATGGTTGATCGAAACTCTGAAGGTCTTCACAACTACCATGGAAACGGATGTGTAAGAGAAATACATGTCAATGAAAATGGAAAAAAAATTCAATGTTGAATGAGCATATACTTACCAAAAGATTTTCACTCAAGTTTCATGTTACAGCAGTAAAGAACAAAAACAGAAGTGTATTATTGTGTGGTAAAGTCCTTCTAAATATTCTCATCCATTCCTATCTAACAGTGCCATCTTAGTTATTTTGAAAACTATTACTCGCTAGAGAATTCTTTCATGGGTGAGCAGAACATAACCGTATTTAGTCTGCATTTCTGGCATTTTAATTGACTAATCTACTGTTTAGATTATCTACACAGTTAACTGCTTTCTCCATGTAAGAATTCTAATGCTTTATTTTGTGATTTCTTTCTTATCCACATCACTCATTTGCACTGTTTGTCACATGTTAAACTCTTTCTTTTCTGATTTCCATACTTGACTCTTTTCAACAAACGGAACATGAGTTGACAAGTTTGGAGAAAATTAATGACGTCCATATCAAGATTGCACTGTAAGCTTTTAACAAAAGCGAGATCCTTTTGGGCTTTGCAAAGGTGCGGTCAAGTTTTCGAACAGGAAAATCAATACAAAAGTATAACAGAATCAAGATACAGGTAAAACAAGTAAAATTATTGCAATCCTAAGTTCCTAACAATCATCCACTTCCAATATCCACTCCATACATAAAAGAAATTCAATCTTCTATTTTCATATAAAAATAGCCAAAGTCTAAACCTTGTGATCATCTATACGCACACCGGTGCTATAATTAGATTTCTTTTTTATAAGCAAGGAAAGAAAACTACTTTTATTCAACTTGGCAAAATATAGCCGCAAATCACAGAAAAAATTGTAGATAGAGCAGGATGAATATAGAGAACTTCACATACCGACCCCAGCTAATTTGGAGTAACAATTACCACAAGTTGTACATTGTTCACATTTTCTTTTATGATGGACCAGTGCACATCTCGACTATTCTACCATGTATCTACTACCTCCCACCAATACAGGCACCAGGTAATAATACCCACCAAGGTTCAGGTAGATAGAAGAAATCACCTAGTGTTTTTTGCCTCACATTGCATGTTTTATCATACTCCAAAGGACAAGAAAGATCTAATTCTCAAATTGTACTCCAAAAAGGCATTCTCTACGCTACTACGCCAAACAAATCTCTAAACAAACTAAACGCACACAAATGATCTAATTCTCAAATTAAGTGTTGTTTAAACCAAAAAGTTTCCAAATTTTATAATAAAAAACAAATCTTTAGACACACAAATGTTATATACAGTAACATTTTAGACCACAAGCTCATTGTTCTTTAAACTACAACAACAACAATCCTAGTGTGATCTCAATTCCGATAGACCCTCAGCTCAAGGAAAAACAGGTCAACGCAGTTCGGGAAAAAAGACTCATTGTTAATCAAACAACGTCACATAAAATGTATCATATAGATTAACTTCTAATTTCTTAAATGTACTAGGAAAAACACGAAAAAATCGAACTCTCACTTTAGCACGACGATGGAGAGGAGTAACAGCCATCAAGCAAATAATAGTAGAGCAATTCGGATTCGCAATAAGCGCTCCCTTTCCAGAACCAAGCTTGATATGTGCCATAGCTTCAGGATTCACTTCTGGAATCACAAGAGGCACATTCTCATCCATTCGAAAAGCGGAGCTATTATCCACCACAATTGTTCCCTTTTGAGCAGCCAAAGGTCCAAATTTCTTACTAATCGAACCACCAGCACTAAACAATGCAATATCTATACCATCAAAACTATCCTCAGTGAGTTCTTCAACAGTATAATCTCGTTCCTCAAACTTCATCGATTTTCCAGCTGATCTTTTGCTTGCAAGGAGTTTAATAGAACGGTAAGGGAAGTTACGGTCAGATAGAACGGAGAGAAACTCTTGACCGACGGCGCCAGTAACGCCGACGACAGCGACGGATGGGCCGTTTTCCTGGAGAGACATACGGACACGGAAAGGGGAAGAGATTGAGCGTGGTAGACGAATGCCGGATGCGAGAGCGGAGCCGCCATTGAGGAAATGGTTGTGACGGAGAGAAAGTGCCGGAGAGTTCATTTTTCCGGTGAGGGGCGGCGGTGAATGGCGGCGGAAAATGATTGAAGAAATGTCAGTTGAAGAAGAAGCAAAATGTAACTAATGTAATAGTTAGGTAGGGTTTTTATTAAGAGACAAAAAATGGTTTAAAATTGGGCCAATTAAAATAAGTCAAGCATTTGCACTTTTGTTCTTATTTTGTGCTGCTTTCACTGGATAATCGAAAGTCTTTCGAAAATAGTCTTTCTTTTTTAAAGGGTTAATGATAAGGATTGTGTATACTAAGGGCTAAGGCTGTCGGTTTGGTTTAGTTTTAAGGTTTATTAATTCGACTAATCGATTATCAGTTTGTAGACATGTCAAATCGTTTATAGAATCATTAACCTATTGACTTATGGATTATCGATTTATCAGTAATCGATCATTATCAGTTCGATTGTTTGTTTAACCATTAAGATTTGACACAAAAAATATATTGAAATTCACTTTAAAACAAGGTGAAAAACCAAATGAACCATGCATATGAGTTAATAGATTGCATTTTGCCAAAAAGCAGATAATGTCACATTATAGAATAACCGAGAGCTTGAGACAGTAAAAAATAAAAGTATGAAACTAAGCTCTAAGGCAAGGACTTTATATACCAAATGGTATAAATATAATTATTTAATTTACTATCGGATTACCGGTTAATCGGTTAATAAAACCTCAAGTCGTTAAGAATCGATAATTTGATATTAAAATAAATAATTAACACTGATACTAAAACTGTAAATCTATTAACACATTATTAATAAACCAATAAAAAAAATTGATTCAAATATTGATTTCGATTTTGTTTTAAACAACCCTAGTATATACTCTATCCCCATCAAACCTCATTTATGAAATTTTATTCTCATTTTGGATTGATATTTAATTTTTATCCCTCAAAATAAATACCTTATTGAAATTCAAAAGTATATCTTAATAATCTCATAAATTGAATTGTTTTACCATCACTTTTAAGCTCATTTCACAAAATTATAATATTGTATAAACTAATGGTGAAAATAATTTTTATAACAATAATATAAAAAGAAATAGTAAAGGGAAATTCATAAACAAACAAATCTAACTGTCATAGCCACACTTCTTCTTCTTCCCCATGTTTCAACCATTAATTGCTACTCATGTTTTATTTTATATGATTTATTTGACTTGGCATAAAAATATTTTAAATTATTCATTAAAATTATGGTTTAAAATATTTTTTAATTATTTGTATGATTAATTTTTATTTTATTTAGGGGAAAGACAATTTTAAAGATAAAATTATTTTAAATTATAAAAAATGACATTTTTTTTAAAATTAATTAAAAAGAAAAATATGTCATAGAAATTTGCACAAATACTATTTCATGTTTCTTTGATTTTACACAACCTTTTAACCAATAACTAATAATTCGAATCGAAAAATTGATTCAATGATTTCGATAATAGTTTTGATTTATTTTTTTATATATGTTATCGATTCTTAACAGTTTGAGGTTTTTTCTTAACAGGTTAGCTGATAGACTGATAATAAATTAATAAATTATATTTATACTACTGATATATAAAGTTTTGACTTGAAATTTAGTTTCATACTTTCATTTTTGACGGCCTCAAACTCTCGGTTATTCCACAAGATGTCAATGTTTGTTTTTAAGCAAGATACAATCTGTCAAATCATGGACATGGTTCATTTGGTTGGTCACTTTGTTTCTAAGTAATTTTTGTGTGTGTGAAATCTCAACAATTAAACCGGCAACTGAACGATAAGATAAGATCAATAACTGATAAATCGATAAACTAATATCTTAATGATTCGATAACAGCGTGGAATATGTACACATCAATAACTGATTAGTCAAGTTAATAAACTTTAAAATCGAACTTAACCGACCGATACACGCCAAACTTCTAACAAGATAGTCTCTTAAACAGGTAGTTAACAGTTTTGATGGTTTAAGTTTATCAAAGGTCAACATTTTTACTATCCCCTTTTGTCAACTCCTTCATCATCAGCTTTTGTACCCTTTTGTCATCTCCTCCCAATAACCATTCTTTTTGAATTGGCAAAACAAAAAGAAAAAGCAGATAACTAAGAATGGATAGCAATCAAGAAATTGCATTGACCCAAATGAGGAAATCAGTTGAAAAACTTGGATCCTCCACTGAAGTAAGAAAAAAATTAACCCCTTTATCCTCTTTTAGAGTAAAGTTCAAATCTTTGTACTGATAATCAATTTTTTTTTTTCAAAAAAAATTGACCCCCTTTTCCCATTTTAGTGTAAAGTTCAAATCTTTCTACTGATAATCAGTTTTTGTGTTGTTTCAGAGTTATGGAGAGAAGACACTAATGAGGTTCTTGATTGCAAGATCAATGAACCCAGAGAAAGCTGCAAAGATGTTTTGTCAGTGGAAAAAATGGAGGGCTGAAATGGTTCCACTTGGGTACATCACTGATTCTGAAGTTGCAGATGAATTAGCAGCTGAAAAAATTTATTTGCAGGGATTATCCAAGAATGGGCACCCTGTTGTGATGGTTAAAAGTAACAAACATTTTCCTTCCAAGGATCAAGTTCAATTCAAAAGTAAATTTCTTTTCCCTTAAGAGTAAAGGTTCTTTTTTTATTCACTACATTGCATTTTTTTGTTGTTATTGTTTTTGGTTAGTCTTGTTTGTGTTTTTTTGATAAGAAATATTCTGGTTGGTTGCCTCATTGATACCTTTTTGAGTAGCTAGCTATAAAACACTATAGATTGTTGATCTTTTTGGTGCCTTAACAATGTTCTTTCTGTTTGTGTAGTTGAATGATTGAAGAGTTGTGATAGAATTTTTTTATGAGTGGCCATACATACAGCTAGCGTGACGATTTGATAGGAAAAAACAGAAAGACATTGAAAATATACAATAACGTGAAGTCGGTAGATCATATTCTGAGATTCGATATCATAAGTTCATAAACATTTACTCCCTCCATTTCAATTTGTTTGTGTTACTTTTCGTTTTATTCCATTTAAAAAAGAATGACTCTTTTCTTTTTCGGCAACTCCTTAATCCTAACTTTCCACGTGACATGTTTAAGACGACAAGATTAAAGGGAATTTTGGTATATTTTACATATCTAGTCAATGACTGTTTATCTTATTTGTGTTTTTTTACATAAGAAACATTCTGTTTGGTTGCCTCAATGATGTCTTTTTGAAGTTAGATGATTAAAGTTCTGGTTGGTTGCATCAATGGCTTATTCTTACATTCAATAAATTAATGTTCTTGACACTAAAAGGGATATGGAACTCTTAAATTCCGAAAAATACTGTTTTGAGTTATGAAGGAACATTGCTAAAGCACCAAAAAGAGCATCAATCTATAGTGTTTTACCAAGTTGCAGTCTGTTAAATGATTCATTTCACGGTATCTTTTTCTCTCATATGCACCCTCATCTCTGGTAATGTAGATGATTTTTTTTTTGTGGTGACTGGTAAGGGCGTTTCTTGAACGAATCCTTCTCAATTCTTACTTCGCCTTTCTGTAGGATGCTAATGATTACTCTTAACGATAAAGTTAGTATTGACACATTCAGCTCTTATATGCAGAATTTGTGGTTCATCTACTAGACAAAACAATTGCAAGGTACCATTTTCACTCAATCATGTTGCTCTTTTACCATTTGGAAAATTGTTGGGCGTTATTTTCCTACTATTCTCATTTCTCAAAAATATATACCGCTCAGGAGATTGTGTTTGCGCGCTTATATTGGGATTGTAGATCCTTCACATGCTACTTTTATATTTTGTTGTTTTAGTCACTCTGATATCTGTCTTATTCAATGAGGAACAAAGTAATGATAGAAACTTTCTTCTCTTACTTGTCCAAGAAATGATAAACTGCTTATGACATACTGATATCTAAACAAGAGGGTTGGAAGGATAAACTGGTATATAGAAGAGAGTAGACACTAGTTACGTCGTAATATTATAGGCACTATTGTATAATGTAACCTATCAAATTTATCTTTTGGTGTTAAGAGTCCTACATTTGTTGGGGAATGGGTTGGTGATGTCGTCACATGAACTTGAGCAATTCTCCGTCAGGGTTGAGTTAGGCCTAAGGGTCATATCCTCATCGGAGCAGAGTTTCATTTGGTTAAGAACATTGGATTATCACGTTGGAACTAGGAAACTTAGCTTGTAGTTTTCATCTGGTGAATCAATAGAGGCCTCGTATGTGTGTGGTTGGTCACTGTTTTCATATTTTCCCTCTCCAAATATGTTTTTTGTGCTGAGAATCGTGGTTTAGTTTCTAACTTGACCTCTTTGTGCTTGTTTCAGTTCGTTCAATGGTAGAGAAACAGGAAATGAGAAACTTATTGGAATTGTTGATCTCCAGGATATTACCTATAGCAATGCTGATCTTCGTGGACTGATCACTGGTTTTCAGTTTTTACAGGTAACTCCTTTGCCTATCCATAGTACGCAAACCATTAGAATAGAGACACACATAACCAGTGTTATGAGAAGATACATGATTCTTGTACCACGGACAACGTTATACGTCTCTTGTCAGCTATAAGACAGTTCAAAGAGTCAAGATTAACGTCTTAGTAGAAGAACTCACTAGACTATGTATGTAGTTGCAGCTAGTATTGAATTCTCTCATCTGAGCTATAGTTGAGGCTTTGGTTTGCTTGAACTATGACACAATATTGTTCGGACTCTTCAAACATATTGTCTGGTGTGTGTCTGATCCTCCTTGAGCTATGCTTTTTTGGAGGATCCGACATGGTTGTGGCAACATTTTTGGAGGGTCTGAGCAACATAGCTATGAGATGACATTGATGTAACGAATAGTTTGGAGATTTTGGTCAAAATTGTTGCTCCATTTAAGCTCTTGAATCTTGATTTAGACAAATTAGGAGCAATCTGTGTTGCTCAGACTTCCTAAAAATGATGTGGCACATGTGGCAAACCCTCCAAAAATGTTATATTTTTGAAGGATTTGACCCTGACACGCACCAGATTATATTTTTGAAGAGTCCGGTCCACATAGGGAGTAATAAAATGAACAAATTGATGAAGGCCTAGTTTGATGCTGATATAATATTCAGTGTGTTATATTAATTCTGCTAAGCTACATTTCACAGTTTCTTTCTACAGGCGTACTACCCTGAACGCTTAGCTACTTGTTACCTTTTAAACATGCCACAATTCTTTGTCACCGTATGGAGATTTGTTTATCGCTTCCTTGATAAAGCAACTCAGGAGAAGGTACGTCAATGTGCATAATAGCCCATACGATGATGTTACGTTTAACAAAAATGCACGTTTAAATGTAGACAGTCTTCGTTTCTAATATCAAATCACTACACAGGTTAGGATTGTTACAAGTGAAGAACAGAAGCAAGAGTTCATCAGAGAGGTTGGTGAAGACGTCTTACCAGAGGAGTATGGAGGGCGCGCTAAACTTGTACTTCTGCAGGATGTTGCTGTGAACTACTAACACAAAGTAAAGGAATAATAGAAATGTGAAATAAGATGAAAAAGAATAGCTTCACAGACATACTAATTAGGCATAATGCATAAACAGACACTCACGTTTGACCTCAGCTTACAAGTAAGCACTCCAACTTTGAGAGACATTTCAATTACTGGTCTCAATTGGCAACTAAACACTCCAACTCGTCCCCATTGTTTCATGGACACCCGACCCTGACGTGACATAAATTTTGGAGGTGTTTAGATATTCATTTTGTAAGTTGGAGCGTTCTGACACCGCACTCTCAAAGTTGGAGTGCTTACTTGTCAGTTGAAGTCAAGTTCAAATGTATATTTATGTATTATGCATACTATTTATGTTACTAAAAAATTTACATCTTTTTTACTTATACTCATATAATAAAATCCAGAAATATTTCTTGATACTCAACTAACCATAGTTCAACCGGACTCTTTCCAAGTGATTGGCTGAATTTACAATAAGGTATTCTATGAGTTTTGAAAATATAGAGAAATGGTCAATGTAGGACTTGTTTAGATTAAGCTGATTAAAAGTAACTGATAAACTTTTAAAGACTAAATTTATAAATATGGATACAAGTGTCGAATAAATAGAAATTTTTAAAAAAATGTCACATATCAATTTTTTTTAATATTTATTTATTTTTAATTTGTTCCCTCTTCCCTAGGCACCCACTATAGTCTTCATCATAAATTTAGCTCTAAAATACTAGAAAAATAATTTTAATATTATAATTCAATGCAAATTAATCATACATTTCCCCATGTTTGACTGAAATGTTTTAAAACAACATTTATATTGCTTTGTCCTATAGTGAAATACGCCAACCTTTTGATTTACTTCATTATTATTTGTTTGATTGGTAGTAATGAACTTAAAAAAGTCAACTATGACTCTATCATTAGTTGTTGGCATGTTGCAGGGAGTGAGTTCCATCATCCATGTTTTTAAGGGCCCGTTTAGATATGCAGATATAAAATTAAATTGATTTAAAATTAAAAATAATTATACGTAATTTAAATTTTATAAATTGTATTTTTCTAATAAATATGAATTTCACAAGTTGTGAAAATTATGAAGATTTTCTCAATTGTTATACAATTTTACTAAATAAGCAAATCATAGTTTAAACATACCAGAATATCCTAAAGTGTCACATTGACAAAATAACATATTCCAATGTTCCTTTTTATAAATAAATGTTTGCGATTAGAAATTTTTAAATACACATAATTTTATTTTAAAAAACCGCTAATCAACAATAATAATAACTAGTTATTCTTAATATAACCCCTTCACACAATACATATAATCTTTTACACCAAGGATGAACCTGTTTAACATAATTTAAAATTATAAGTATTTTTTTTTTTATAAAATATAAACTTTGAATTAGATTTTAAATTTTAAAAAATTAAAATCATCATTTTTAGATAATTTGAAATTTGAAATTATGATGCAAAATACTAAAGCACTTTTTTGAGGTTAAACTATTTTAATTGTATTATTATGAGTATTATCACAGAAGAACATAAATTTTTTACATGAAAATTAAATGGGAACTTATATATATCCCATTAGTTTAGGAGTTAATTACTTAGATACACTCTAGTTCGCAATATTACGTCTCTTGTCAAATTTTGGTGCCTCCAAATACGTCCAAATACATTTATCTCGAATACATGGAATCAAAATTAGGTATAATTTAATCTAGATACATTGTATCCAAGTAGATTCGCATAAATCTGGAATACATAGCAAATCTCTCTCGCCTCTCTTCCATCTCGCTCACCACTCTCCCATGTATCTAGTATCCCAAATACATGTAAATCACTCCATATACATACAAATACATGCATCTAGTGTGAATCACATGTATCTGGGATACATACGAATCTCGCTCGCCTCTCTCCCTATTTTTGTGTATCTGGTAGAAAAAATATATGTATCTAAGTATATTTTCTTCAATATATAGTAGAAAACTCATAATTAGTGATAAGATACGTAATATTTTGAAACTATAAATAATAATTATATATATTCTAGTAGTGAAGTATGTCTAATTATGTAATTTTTCCAAAATTAACTTTATTGGACCCGTGCTCAGTACGGGCTATAGCCCATCTAGTATATGACTTGAGGTTAAATAAGTAAAGCTTTTTTAGTAACATAAATAGTATCTCTATGAAGCTATTCTTTTTCATCTTGTTTCACATTTATAGATTCCTCTACTTTGTGTTAGTAGTTCACAGCAACATCCTGCATAGGTACAAGTTTAGCGCGCCCTCCATACTCCTCCGGTAAGACGTCTTCACCGACCTCTCGAATGAACTCTTCCTTTTCTTCTTCACTTGTAACAATCCTCATCTGTATAGTGTTTTGATATTAGAAACAGTTGGAGAGTATTATAAAAATGATCAAGTTTGCAGAAGTCGATCTAGTGTTGAAGACTATTCGTTTAAACGTGCATTTTGTAAACTGTAACATCGTTAGATGGAACATTATGCACACGGACGTACCTTCTCTTGAGTTGCCTTTTCAAGGAAGCGACAAACAAATCGCCATACGGTGACAAAGAATTGTGGCATGTGTAAAAGGTAACAAGTCGCTAAGCGCTCAGGGTAGTATGCCTGTAGAAAGAAATGTATGAGATGAAGCTAGCAGCATTAGTATAAAGAACATATCAACATTCCTGTGTGGCCTTCAGCAATTTGTTCAGTATATTGCTTGGACTCTTCAAAATGTCATCTGGTGCGCGTCAGATACTCCAAAAGTAGTGCATTTTTGGAGGGTCTGCCACGGGTACGACATCATTTTTAGAAAGTCCGAGCAACATAGATTGGTCCTAATTTGTCTGATCCTCCAAGGATGAAATAGTTTTAATATGCTCCACACGACAGTATGTTTAAAGAGTCCAAGCAACATCGTCTCATAGTGAAAGCAAACCAAAGCCTTAACTATTAGCTCAAATGTGAGAGTTCAATACCAGCTACATACAAAGTCTAGTGAATTGTTCTACTAAGCCGTTAATCTTGACTCTTGTCTTATAGCTGACAAGAGACGTATAATGTTGTCCATGGTACAAGAATTATGTATCTTTTCACAACACTGGTTATGTGTGTCTCAGTACTAACGGTTTGCGTACTATAGAAAGGCAAAAGGGTTACCTGTAAAAACTGAAAACCAGTGATCAATCCACGAGTATCAACATTGCTATAGGTAATATTCTTGAGATCAAGAATTCCAATAAGTTTCTCATTTCCTATTTCTCTACCTTTGAACGAACTGAAACGAGCACAAAAGAGGTCCAAGTAAGAAACAGAACTATGATTCTCAGTACAAAAAACATATTTCGAGAGAGGAATAGCTGATGAACCCTCGAGTCGAAGTCACAAAACCTCCCAAAGAAACACAGACACACTCCTCTCTCTGGCTGAGTAGAAATATCAGCATAAACCTCTCTCATTTCCTTCTTTCTATCAATCACTTACCTCAAAACAGAAACTTTGATTCAAGTAAAGCAAAGTAAATGTTAAAAAGTTTAGAAGTTATCCCTCATGTGCAACTTTCCAAATAGTCAAAGAACAACATGGTTGAATGAAAATGATACCTTGCAATTGTTTTGTCTAGTAGATGAATGACGAATTCTGCATAAGAAGTGAATGTGTCAATACTAACTTTATCATTAATAGAAATCATTAGCATCATACAGAAAGAAGAAGGAAGAATTGAGAAGGAATTATTCAAGAAATCCCCTTACCAGTCACCACAAAAAAAATCATTCATATTACCAGAGATAGATAGCTAGGGTGCATGTGAGAGAACGAGATACAATAAATGAATCATTTACCAGATTGCAACTTGATAAACACTTTAGATTGTTGCTGTTTGTCCTTTTAAATGCATTGGCCAATGTTCCTTAATAAAAAAAAAGAATGTCTCGGAATTTAAGAGTTTCGCATATCCCTTTTTACTTTCATTTCACCAAGTAGGAAGTTCACCTAGAGTATGGTTAGCCTATGACCCATTATTTGACCACCTTGACCCAACCTAAATGATCCAAGAAAACTTATCCTGATTGGATCATGACCCGTTTATTAATTTGACGCGCATTCATCTACTCAAGTTTGACTCATTCAGGCCATTTGCCACCTCTTCTTGCAGATATCCAATATTATGGATCAGTTTTATTTTATTTTAAAAATTACAGCTGGTTAGATATTAGTTAGCAGTGTGTGTCTCACAGCTTCTCCACACAAAGCAACTTATAATTAAATAAACATAATCAATCACCCTTACACATAATATCCCTTTTAATAATATATTATCGGTCACATGGATTAGTGATTTTAAGTGCTTGAAAGAACACTATTTTCCTGCTGGAGATTCCCTTTGGGAGTTATCAGATATCAAGGTTAGAGATAGCGTCCATTGGCCACTTTTCAGTCATATCTTTGAAAAATAACTACCGTCACGGAGTTTCAAATTTCGCGGTAACTCCATGACAGTAGCTATTTATAAAAAAACTCCATGTATCAAGTGATCACCCAACGACAAGAAGTCAAGTCCAAGAAAGTAACAACTAACTACAAGATTGTTTAAATAAAGGACTTGTTGTCCAATGGCCCATTAGCAGGACAATAAAAGATAAAAAGGCATCATTGAGGCAGCCAACCAGAATATTTCTTATCAGAAAAACACAAACAAGATAAACAGCCATGGACTAACCAAGAAACAAGAAAATCAATATGCAATATATGAGAATTGCATGTTTGGCCAAGTTTTAAAATAACTTATTTTGAAAAGTGTCTTTTTCAAAAATGTTTTCAGCTTCTGCTACTTCGCAAAAACACTTATTTTCTCCAAGAAACTTAGCCAAACATCTCAATTTTAAAAAAAATTAACACTTTTAACCTCTCAAAAGTCAACATGATATAAAAACATAAAATAAACTTTACTCTAATGGAAAAGAAGTTACTCTTGAATTGAACTTGATCTTTGGAAGGAAAATGTTTGTTAACTTTGACTATCATAATAGGGTGTCCACTCTTAGACAACCCCTGCAAATAAAGTTTTTCAGCTGCTAATTCATCTGCAACTTCAGAATCAGAGATGTAACCAAGTGGAACCATCTCAGCCCTCCATTTTTTCCACTGACAAAACATCTTTGCAGCTTTCTCTGGGTCCATTGATCTTGCAATCAAGAACCTCATTAATGTCTTCTCTCCATAACTCTACAACAACAACAAAAAAAAACTCATTATCAGTACAAAGATTTGAACTTTACACTAATATAGCAAAAAGGGGGTCATTTTTTTTCAAAACAAGAACTATCAGTACAAAGATTTTAACTTTATACTAAAAGAGGAAAAGGGGTCATTTTTTTCCAAAAAAAAAAGGGGCAATTAATACAAGGATTTGAACTTTATGCTAAAAAGGGAAAAGGGGTTCATTGTTTTTCAAAAAAAGAACTGATTATCAGTACAAAGATTTGAACTTTACACTAAAAGAGGCAAAAGGGGGTCATTTTTTTCTTACTTCAGTGGAAGATCCAAGCTTTTCAACTGATTTCCTCATTTGGGTCAATGCAATTTCTTGATTTCTGTCCATTTTTCAGGTTTTTTTCCCAACTTAAAAAGAATGGTTTTTGTGGAAGGAGAAGAAAAATTTCACTCTGATTTTTTTTTCTGTAAAGTATAAAGTTCAATGTTTTGGGGGAAGAAAGACACAAAGAGAAAAAGTTAGAAAACTCAAAAGATTGTGTCAAATCAAAGAAGTAGATATTAATGGCTGAAACATGAGGGAGAAGACCAATGAAGTAATGGAGTAGAAGAGGAGAAGTGGTGTGGCTTATGACAGTCGGATTTGTTTGTTAATGAATTTCCCTTTACTATTTTATTTATTTATATTATTGTTATTATTATTTTTATTATTATCAAAAAAAATTATTTAGTTGATGATTTTGTGAAATTAACTTAAATATAGATGTGAAAATAATTCAATTTATTTAAGACTAAGACGTAACTTCTTAGTAATCGTCCGTGAGTTCCATGTTCTTAGTTTGTCTCAATATTTAAAAGAAAATATAAGTACATGTCTCTCCACTTAAATTTTCGAAATTACAATTCGTACAATATTTTGCTCGCCAGATATGTGTCTTGTGTATACAAATACATGTATCTCAGATATATGTAAATAAGATATATATATTTTTGTGTATCTAAAATTGAAATGTAATTGAAACGCACTAATATAGGAGTAAATTACGCGTCGTATGATTTTGCATATCCTGAAATGTAATTTTTTTTAAAATTCCATTATTTCGAGAATTAGGTAGTTTTCACGACTTCTTCCATATAATTCTTCTTCAATTTCTAATTGTGTATATCGTTCTGTTAATTGGAATTTCATTGTATCTAGGATTCACAATGGTAATTTTTATTAGAGCAACTTTTACATATAGCAAACACAAAATTCATATTTGTATGCTATGACAAATTTTGCATAATTGCGCTCCATAGCAAACATAAATATGTATATTTCGCTATACATATACAAAAGAAAGCAGTTGTATAATCTGCTTTGGTATACATATACAAAAAGATCAATTGTATAAAGTGAGAGATGCGAGTGAGCGAGCGAGAACTGGGAGAGTGGCGAGCGAGATCTGGGAGAGGGGAGAGAGGGGAACGAAAATATATGTATATATACAATTTTCACGCATTTTATACATTTGCGTTTTTGTATAAAGTGAGAGAGGCGAGTGAGAGAGCGAGATCTGGGAGAGTGGCGAGCGAGATCTAGGAGAGGGGAGAGAGGGAACGAAAATATATGTATATATACAATTTTCTCTCGCTTTATACAAACACAAATGCATTTTATACAATTTGCGGTTTTTGTATAAAGTGAGAGAGGCAAGTGAGAGAGCGAGATTTGGGAGAGTGGCGAGCGAGATCTGGGAG
>JAJOOO010010204.1:0-73994 GCA_029582685.1 Solanum piurae
AATCTTATAGTATCATTGACTAATGAGTAATTTCTTAACAAAAAAATCTTAATAATATCACAATAAAATATATATATATTCTCTTATAGTATCATTAATAAACAGGAAACAATAATGATACCAAGACCATCTGATATTTATGTTGATATAAAATGATAAATATTCGATGAATTTAATTGAAATATACACGAGTTGGGCTAGCCCAGTCTTTTTTCCCACTATTGAAGCAATTGCAAAAACGAGTGCACCATAGTCAAATTAATATATTTATATTTCACTAGCATATAAAGATGCCAGTCTTTTTCCACTACATATAAATTGACAAGTCATTGCAAAAGTCAAGTTGACCAAGTCATATACATATATACTAAAATTTTAATAAACATTAAAATATATTAAATTCATAATTTTAATTTATTGATAAGAACCTAAAAATTGAACTAGTCATATTAAGATCCTAAATCTGTTTTTGACCATAATATTTGGCTAAATGAACCTAACAATAATCTTAACGAGATGTAATATTATTCGTTTTGAGTCAAACTCAAACGATTTTCCAACAAGCCTTACATCCTTAAGAATATTATCATACATTTTATACGTAGTTTCCTTTTCTTTTCAATGTACATTAATTTTTGTTTTCACCCAACCTCCCCTTTTAATTATGTGTCACTGCACATTATTTGAATATTTATTGGAAAAGGGCCAAAAATACCCCTGAAGTACAGGAAAAGGTCTAAAAATACCCTTCTATTCATCTTTTTGGTCTAAAATTACCCTTCCATCCACCTTTTTGCTCACTTACACCCTTACAACTAACAACCCTCTCTCTTTTTTTTAAAATACTTATTATGTGTCATTTTCTTATTGAATGAAATAAAAATCCACCTCTATTCATTTTTTTCCATAATTTATCCAAATCAAAATAATATATCTTTTCAAGATCCAAAAAATATATTTTTTTAAATCTAGTAATTTCTATTTTCTATAGTTGTTTTCCCCAAAAAAAATTGTTTTAAATAATTAAAATATTTTTAAAAATACTAGTCATGCCACAATTACAGGGACATAATATATTAATATAAATCCTAAAAAAATGTCTATCTTCTTTTTCTTTAATTTTAAAAGATCATTTAATTTTTTTGACGAATAATCTTGTCGTCGGCGTCATTAGTGATCAAATCTTGGACTGGTGCACCAACTGGAACAACTTTTTTTTAGGATTTATATTAATATATTATGTCCCTGTAATTGTGGCATGACTAATATTTTTAAAAATATTTTAATTATCTAAAACAATTTTTTTTTGGAAAAAAGCTATAGAAAATAGAAATTACTAGATTTAAAAAAATATATTTTTTGGATCTTGAAAAGATATATTGTTTTGATTTGGATAAATTATGGGGAAAAATTAATAGAGGTGAATTTTTATTTCATTCAATAAGAAAATGACACAAAATAAGTATTTAAAAAAAAAGAAGAGGATTGCTAGTTGCAAGGGTATAAGTGAACAAAAAGGTGGATGGAAGGGTAATTTTAGACCAAAAAGATGAGTAGAAGGGTATTTTTAGACCAAAAGATGGATGAAGGGTATTTTTAGACCTTTTCCTATACTTTAGGGATATTTTTGGCCCTTTTCCGAATATTTATAACCATCTAAGTCATATACTTCTCTTTGTATGTATGCATGTCCAAGCTATCAATAAAGATTGTAAAATGACCTACTATTAGGCAAAGATAGTGAGTCGGGCCCCATGCTATCTTCGTACTCGCCTCACTGATTATTAACTCCAGTACAAGTCTCGATATATCCAACATCTTATATTTAATTTTTTTTTTCAATCATCAATGAAACTCTATTCGCACACTCAATATATAGTCAATTAGAACTAGTATTAAGTCAACTTCACACTTCTTAACTCAAAAATCAAACTTGACATAGTCTACCATTCATATTGAATTCTCTCAACAAATATCTATTTTTTCAACTCTCACAAAAAAGCTAAAACCCCTCAAGAAAACAGAACAATAGTACTATACTTGAATAAAAAAAATGAACTACCATCCCTTTTTGATTCTGCTACTTCTTGTTTTTGTCACCAATCTTGATGTTGGTTTCACTAAAACTCATCATTCCAATTCAACTTGTTCTGAAAATGACCAAAAAGCTCTGATTGAATTCAAGAATGGCCTAATCGATAACTCGAATCGTTTGTCATCATGGACAGGACAAAATTGTTGCAAATGGGATGGAGTTTTTTGTGATGAGAAAACAGGAAATGTTGTCAAAATTGATTTGCATTACAAGAATTATCTTCTAGATGGTGAATATCCACAAAGGGTGTTAGATAATCACACAAAAAACTTCTTGGGAGGTGAGTTAAGTCCTTCTTTGGTTAAATTGAAACATTTGAGTTACTTAGACTTGAGTCACAACTACTTTTCAAGTATCCAAATTCCAACTTTTTTTGGATTGTTAATGAACTTGAGATTTCTTAATCTTTCCTGTGCTGGTTTTGGTGGATATATTCCCAAAAATCTTGGAAATTTGTCGAGATTAGAACATCTTTATCTTGGTGGATGTTATGGCTACGTTATCGGACCAGGAAATGATCTGAGAGTTGATAGTTTGAGTTGGATATCTAAGTTTTCTTCTTTGAAAAGTTTTGATCTTTCTCAATTGGTTATTGAAGATACTAAAGATCTTTGGAATTCAATTAACATGTTGCCTTCATTGCTTTCATTGAACTTAGAAGATTGTAATCTCAACATTTTGCCTTCTTTTACACAAGTTAATTTCACGTCTCTTAGTTCACTCAATATCCGTGATAACGCGATTGGAATGAGCATTGAGAATTCCTCCATTATCCCTCCATGGTTTTCTAATCTTACAAGGCTCATGAATCTTGATCTTGGTCAAAACAAGTTTGATGGTCCAACTAATGTTCTTGAGAAGCTTAGTTCACTGAGAGTATTAGATGTTTCTAGTAATGGATTTGGCGATTCGTTGCTAAGTTCATTGAGTAAGTTGAACAACTTGGTTTATTTGGATTTGTTAGGGAATGACATCCACTTCTCTAGTCTCCATTTACTTGGAAATCTGACTTCACTTTCTGTACTTAAGTTGAGATTAAACGCGTTAAAAGGGCTGATCCCCGAGGCCTTAACGAGCATTTTCTGTCGATTGAGTGTGCTTGATTTGTCAGATAATGAAATCAGTGGATTGCTGCCAACTTTTATAAGAGATCCATCGTGTTGTCTCGAGAATCGTTTGAAGGAACTATACATAGGAAATACAAAATTCAGTGACTTCTTTCCTGAAGGAATGTCAATGCACAAGAATCTCGAAGTTATTGACAGTACTAATAGCTTGTTATATGGTGAAATTCCATCTTCAATAGGCAGGCTGTCAAATTTGAGGTTTTTAAGGATATCAAATAACAAGTTGAATGGGAGCATTCCTTCGAGTATTGGACAGTTATCGAATCTTGAAGAGCTAGATATCTCGGAGAACTCATTCACTGGTATAGTTTCTGAACTCCACTTTGTAAAACTAAGCAAATTGATGAAATTGCACTTGTCTAAAAACGAAAACTTGGTTTTGAATGTGAGTTCCAATTGGTATCCAACTTTCCAAGTCAAAGAGATTGGAATGGCATCAGTAGAAGTAGGGCCTAATTTTCCTCAATGGCTACAAAAACAGTCAATTCTTGATACTCTTATTATGTCTGATGCTAACATTTCTGATATGATCCCGAATTGGTTGAGCAATATAACGTTGTTCATGACAACTCTGGATCTCTCTGTTAACAAATTAGTCGGTGGTATAAGTGTGTTGTGTGATGCTCAACTTTTGAAATCGATTGATCTTTCCAAGAATCTGTTATCCGGACGAATCCCTTCATGTTTGAGTAACTTGGAAGAGTTGAGATCATTAAATTTGGCTGATAATAGTCTTGAAGATGAAATCCCAAGTTCTTTAGGTGATTTGCCATCACTAAAATTTTTGCATTTGCAAAAGAACAACTTACAAGGTAAAATCCCTTTGTCTTTTCAAAATTTGACATGGTTAGAAAGACTAGACTTAGGAGAAAACAAGTTGAAGGATGTTTTTCCTACATGGATTGGCGAAAATCTACAGAGTTTGGAACTCTTGAGGCTAAATTCAAATCAATTTTAAGGTGTTATCCCATTAGAACTATGTCAAATCTCATCTCTATGTTGGTTAAATCTTGCTGGTAATAACTTGTATGGAACTATTCCAAGTTGTTTTGGAAACTTTTCGTGTGGTAATGTTCGTGGACCTGGTGAAGTATTTGGACAAAGAGTTGAAAGTTTTATGAAAGGAATACCACTTGAGTATGTTGGTGAACAAATTTTGTTACTTAGAATTTTGGATCTTTCTGAAAATAAACTTGTTGGAGGTATCCCTAAGGAGTTAACAAAATTGGTTCACTTGCAATACTTGAATTTGTCTAGAAATAGTCTTAATGGGAGCATACCAAAAAAGATAGGTGATTTGAAGCAATTGGAGTCACTTGATTTGTCACATAACAAACTTTCTGGTTCAATTCCTCAAAGTTTAGCTTCTTTGAATTATTTGAGCTACATGAACTTGTCATATAACGATTTTTCGGGTCCAATTCCTACTGGAAATCAGCTTCAATCTTTGGATGATCAATCATTTTATGTTGGTAATCCTAGACTTTGTGGAATATTGATCAAGAAAAGTTGCAACGGCAATGGAACATCACATGTAAATGAACAAACTCCTCAAGGTGGTGATAATGATCAAGATGTTGATGAACATAAGTGGTTTTATGCTGGAATTGCACCTGGTTTTTGTGTTGGCTTCTTGGGTGTCCTCTTCATTTTGTACAAGACAAGGAATTGTGGCGTGGTGCATGTTTTCCAATGCTTGGCTCGATGTTTATGACAAGTCGTGTATGTACTCCTATGAGAGGTTGTCTGGTTGACACACAAGTTATGCAGAGATTATAATGTCAGAATTGTAATGCAGAACATTATAATGTAGAGATTGTAACATATATATTACTTGCTTTTTGCGGACATTAGGTTCATTGTACTAAAAACATTAATATTTTTTTCTATAATGGCAAGCTTGTGCATGAATGTACACGTGGCTCTCATCGAGTTGCTGATCATGATCTCTCTATACTCGAGAAGAGAGTCGTCATGACCTGAGATTTTGGATTTGTCGCGACCCAAAATCTCAGGTCATGATAAGACTACTCCCACAACTTTTCACTTGTGAGAGATCTTGATATTTATGGTGAAATTACCATAAATCTAGCTTTATGCATCTTCATGAATGACAGTCTTCAGGAGTAAAGGTGCAGACGCAAATATAAACTTTACAAAGAACATTTCGATTTTTGAACCATGGAAATTTTTTATGATCAATCTCTGAAGCTTGTGTAGTACTCTCCTAGTGTCCTGTAGGCTGGTCCTTCAAAATGATTTACGACGTTCACTCCCATGCCATCTGTCTTCTTCTTCGAGCTCAACACTAAATGAAGGACATCCAAATTCGGAGAAACTCTAAGCATTCGTAGTAGAGATAATATTTGATCTTCATCATCAAAATCGAACTCAAATAAAGTGAAAGCATTCAAGCTGTTGAGATATGCTGGGAGCCTCTCTGCTTCAGTAGCAAACGACTTGAAGTAGTAACTGTCCAAACCAAAATTATGAATTTCAGGCCAGCATTTGAGAAGATAGGTCAAGTTCATCGTTTTGTCTTGATTCAGCTTCCTACAGTCCATGAAATGACTCAACTCAAGGTTTTTGGTTGTCATGGTAAGGAAAAATATATCGGCAAGTCTTGGAGCATATAGTTTCGAGTTAGGAAAACCACTACACGCCCTCACCTGCAGAGTCACAAGGTATGGCATCCACAAGAAAGAAGTACTAACGTCGTTTAATTTCAGGACAACTTAAAGTAGAGTGAAGTTTTTGAGCTTGTGGAAACCCCTAAAGTCACAGGGCGGCTTGAAAATGCAGTTGGACAGGCTCAAACCTTCTAGTTCTATATCGTACATGCAGGAAGGTAATTTGTAAAGAGCATTGGATTGATTCCGAAGGGTGAGATCAGTGACACCTTTTCTTGACAATAAAAGCATCCATTGATCGATAACTGAGTGTTGAGAACAAGGTATTGATGAGATATTCAGGTAGAATGACTTAATGTCTCCACAGTGCTGCAACAGAATTGTCTCAATGACGTCTGTTAATGGCTTTCTCGGGCAAAACTGAGGAGAAAATACAAGTTTGGGATTTGAAGCCCAAACATGTCTCCACGGTGTAGACAAAACGCTCATTCTTGCAGCTTCTTCCACAGACAATTACTCCTGAATCCGGTGTTTGACATTAATGGGAAGATTTGTAAGTCTATCAAGTTTGCCCCCTTCAACACTACGTCTCTTCACGTTGCAACGTATCATTGTCATTTTTAGTCCTGAATATTTGGAAAGGAAAAAAAGTCAGAACATAAGAAAGACTGTAAAACATGCTTCAATGTGCTCCATATGACTCATTCTCTACCACAACAATCCCCATGGAGAATGAATCTTAAGTCAAAGCGCGCAAAGTTACCTAAATAATCCTTAAACAACAAAGGCGGATTTCGATTTAGTATTTATTAAAATTTTAGTAGTTTTTCACATACTTGTAAACTCGAGTCTAGAAATGTTGAGGTCCGTTAACAAGCAGCGCAGAGGCTGCATTCACCACTAATGTTAGACCAATTATCAATTTTCAACAACATACCTAGTGTATTCCTGCAAGTGCTGTCTGGGGACCACTACCTCGTGGAGATATAGAGGCTATCCGAAAGACAATCAGCTCAAGCAACGCATAACAAAACAGTTTGAAAAGAAGAATATAAGACTATTAAACATGCTTCAACGTGTTGCACATGAGTCATGTCTACCACAATAATCCCATGGGGAGTGAATCTTAAGTCAGCAAAATTACCTAGAATAATCCTTAAACAACAGGGGCGGACTTCCGACTTAATGTTTGTTGAAATTATAGTAGTTTTTCACATATTTTTAAACTTGAGTTAGAAAAATGTTGGCTTCAGTAATAGGACAGCACAAAGGCTGCATCCGCCACTGCTGTTAGACCAATCATCAGTTTACAACAACATACCCAGTATATACCCACAAGTGGAGCGCAAACCTTATTTTAAACTCGAGTAAAAAAAAAATGTTGGGCTCGTTAACATACAGCACAAAAAGGCTGCATCCAGACCAATTATCAATTTACAACAACATACCAATATAATCGCACAAGTGAATCACAGACCTTAACCCTAACTCATGGAGATAGAGAGGTTGTTACGAAAAGACCATCCATACAAGTAACGCATAATAAAGTTGTTTAAAAAGAAGAATACAACCGTAAATAAGACATATATAGCAACTAAATCTAACAAATAATAGGAAAAGTGTAACACAACCAAGTAAACTCTTTTGCTGAAAATGAAAATTAAACTCTCACTAAAAATCCTGACTCCATCACTAATCCTAACAAGAAACAGATAAATTAAATTCCCTTACTGAAAATCCTGACACTGCAACTAAAGCTAACAAGAAACAAATAAATTAAACTCTCTTACTGAAAATCCTGACTCCGTTCCCTTACTGAAAATCATGACTCTGCAGACTGCAACTAAAGCTAACAAGAAACAGATAAATCAAACTCTCTTACTGAAAATCTTGACTCCGCCACGGATGCTAACAAGAAATAGATAAATTAAATTCTTTAATTTACTGAAAATTCGAACTCTACAACTAATGCTAATAAGAAACAGATAAAATGAACTTTGTAGAACAATTTTTAAATTTGATTTCATTGCAAAAGGGAATGAAAAGAAATGAGAAATTAAAAACAATTGGAAAACTTACAATTTGATGAATGCTTGACGATGCAACGGCGGAAGGCGATGTTTATTTGGCAAATGCACGGCGGAGTATAAGTTTATATTTTTTATATTATAATATTTCACAAGTTGTGTTTCTCGTCTTTAATGGTGTTATAACAATATTGATGATGTTTAAGGAAAAAATGAACTAATGATGTAAAGTAAAAATATTACGTTAAGTAATTTAAAAAATAATCCTGACGAATCTTATATGTGAATTAAATGACGGAGATCGAATCAAAGAGAATAACTCGATGGAATTGACATGTTTTTGAAGGAGGTATGTTACATCTTGGATATGAAAATAAGATATATCTTACTTAATTAAGATAGAAAAAAATTGTTCTGAGTTTTGTGAATTTCACGACATAGATTAGGTCGAAGAGAACACACGATAGCATGTAAATAGCAAATTTTTGAAGAAGGAGATATAAGATATCTTGGATAGAGAAATAAGTAAAGTAACTAAGATAGAAAGAAAAATGGTTCAAGTAAGTTTTATATGTGGAGTCCACGATAGAGATCAGGTTAAAGAGAACACACGATAGTTTGTACAATAGCAAATTTTTGAAGAAGGAGATATAAGATATATCTTGGATGGAGAAATAAGTAAAGTAACTTATAAAATATATCTTACTTAACTAAGATATATAGAAAGAAAAATGTTTAGAATAAGTCTTATATAGGAATTTCACGACAAAGATCATGTCAAATGGAAAGACTTGATGGCTTATAAATTGACAAGCTTCCAAATAAGAAGGTATGTTACACTTTGGATGGGGGAATATAGATAGAAAAAATTGTTCCGGGCAAACTTAATATGTGAATTTCACGACGAAGGTCAGATTGAAGAAAAAGAATTGATGACTTCTAAATTGGCAAACTTTTGAAGAAGAGAATATGTTACACCTCACTTGAGAAAAATAAATAAAGAGACTTTATAAGATATATCTTATTTAACTAAATTAAAAATATACGTAAATTTCGCAACATAGGACATGTTTAAGAAAAATACTCAATGACTTTTAGATTGATAGAGTTTCAAAAAAGAAGAAGACATGTTATACCTAGGATGAAGAAATAAGTTAAGACATCATAGATTCATATTTTATAATAGCATGGTCTCATCGAGAAATAAATCTATCGTATCGAAATTGATGATATATACCATATTGGACCACGACAATTTGACTAAAAACTTCTCTAGAATAAAACAAGGGGAAATTTCACCAGCTGAAAGTCCATAACATTTGTTAACTTTTTTTATGGCTCAATTTTACAAAATTATCCGAAATACCTCAATTTGAATAAAAAGGTCATATTTGATGTAATTAATACATTAGCCACAATTTATTGCTATTTAGCCACGACTTTAACTGTGGCTAATTAACGCTATTAAAAAAAAATGTTGTTTTTTTTCCCTTTTTTAATTGTTTCACTTTTTGGTGGAAAATGAATATTTATATCGTTTTATTATTTTTGTTTATTTATTTACTTATTAAGGTGAGAATGAATGATAGTTAAATAAATGTTGATATATTACATAATTATTTATATGATTTGATACACGATTATACACATTTATACAATATTAATATATTATATATACACTACATAATTATTTGTACATTATATATACATGTTTATATGCAATTTATACAATATTTGATACATGTTTATACATGATTTATACAATATTGATACATTGCATATACACTACATAATTATTTATACAATATCAATAAGTTACATAATTATTTATAGATCAAATGTACATATTCATATACCAATTATACAATATTCATACATGTTTATATATTATTTATACATCATTGATAAATTACATACACACTCCTTAACTGTTAATTGTTAAAAATTGAAAATATATATAATTATTTAGCCATGGTCAAATCGTAGCTAATAAAAATATAAAAATAAAGCATGGCTAATAAAAGTAAAATAACATTATTTAGCCCTGATTTAATCGTGACTGAGCTAACGTTTGGCCCCAAGTTCTCAATATTCTTGGCAAATAATATTTGGGCCAAGTTTTTGGTGAAATTACATTATGTGTGACCCCAAGTTTTCCCAATAATATTTGACTATTTTAAAAAAATATGATTTATATCCATAAGTTCTAAACTATTAAAAATACTCATAAGTTTGTATTATCTATTTATAGTGAATATGCTCAGTTAAAAACTAAATGACATAATTGATAACAATCAATAACAACAAAATAACAATATATGCGAGAGCAACACTAATCGCATATTCAAACTCGTCATTGATTCGGTTATAATTATAAGTTTATAACTCATTAAAACAAATCGTTCTTTTTCTCAAATTAGAACTCAAATTTTTTAAGAGGGGGTAGTAACAAATATTAGTTGGACTTAATAAATAATAGGTATTTTTTATAAAATATAAAAGTTTGGGGTAATTTTTGATTTTTTTTTTTAAATTTCCAAATATTAAGGGCCCAAAATCCAAATACTAGTTTTTTCTAGTATTTGGAAACTTGGAATTAAAAAAAAAAAAAAGAGAAAAAAAATACTTGACAAATATATTTGCCAAGTTATATAACCAAACACCACTTCCCAATTTTTTCCCAAATATTCATAGAGCCAAATGGGTCCTAAATAGCTATAAATATATAGCGAAATTAGCTATACTTCATCTTATTATTTTCTTTACTATAATTTTTATAAACGAATAACTTTTTGGTACATATTTGAGAAAATTATCCCATAAAACAATTCGGACCAAACAAGTGAACAATGTACGATTCGAATTATTCGCCCCAGAGTTGGGAATATATTTTTGAACTCCACGTAATACAAAATTTTTATATATAAAAAAGTGAAAAAAAACAATTTGAATACCCCTCATTTTGTTTCCTTGTCAATCTATTTGATGTATTTTTAATTATGAGATTTAAATATTTAATTTTTATATTTTAAATTATAATTATTGTGACATATAATATTTTATATATAATAAATAAATGACCAAACAACAACAATTTCATTAGTTTAAGGCCTAATTATATGCCTTCACTGTAATTTTCAAAATTACCTTTCATATTACATTTACTTCACCAGATACACACGGGCCAAATCATGTGTGATTTATTCTATATACAATAAATTCAATGATTCACATATATTTGAGATGCACTAACTCTCTCGTTCATTTCTCTCCTCTCTCTCGCGTCTCTCGCGTCTCTCGTCCTCTCTCCCACGTCTCTCATCCTCTCTCCCTATATATATAGATTTTTCAATCAACATGTATATATAATTTATTGTGATCACACATATATGTATACACAAACTCTCTCATTTGTTTTTTTCCTCTCTCGTTCGCCTCACTTTCTTATGTATTTATATTTCAGAATGTATTTGATATCAAGTATCCTTGATGCACATAAATGACTTGCAATTTGCATAAATGATACAATTGATTTGAAATTTGATACAAAATTATTAATTTGTGAGATAATATGTAAATATTATAAATTACTGAATTGATTGATATTTATAATAGAAATATTTATTTAGTTCTGTAATTTTTTAAATATTTTATATTTTTACTAGTAAAATTATTTTTTTTAACTCTCAAAATTCAAACTCGGAATAAACAGAGTGGAAGAGGTCAGATTCACTCGCACTGCCATCGCCCATCGGCACCTCTGCAGATAAAAAGTCTCTCTACTCATTTTCACTAACCCTAGCATTCTCCCTTTCTCGCTCTACACCTCACCTTTCTCTCTCAATAGACCAAACCCTATCAACGCCATGGCGTCACGGAGGCTTATGGCCTCTCTCCTCCGATCAACCGCCCAGCGCGGCGGCGCTATTTCCAGATCTCCATTGGCAAATTCCATCCCCAAAACTACTTCACGCGCCTCCCCAGCGGGATTCCTCTTAAATCGTGCTGTTAAGTACGCTACCTCAGCTGCTACTCCGGCTGATAAGTCAGCGACACCTCCTAAATCCTCTGGTAATGAGCCTTCCGGTAAGATCACCGATGAGTTCACTGGCGCTGGTTCGGTCGGGAAAGTGTGCCAGGTTATTGGTGCTGTCGTGGATGTGAGATTTGATGAAGGTTTGCCTCCGATCCTTACTGCTCTTGAGGTTCTGGATAACCAGATCCGTCTTGTGCTTGAGGTTGCTCAGCATTTGGGTGAGAATATGGTTAGGACTATTGCTATGGATGGTACTGAAGGTCTTGTGCGTGGTCAACGCGTCCTTAACACTGGGTCTCCTATCACTGTGAGTAATCTGAAATTGTTTATTTTCAGTCTATTATGTTCCAAAGATCTTTACTTTACTGGTTCAGAACTTCCATTTCTTTCTTTGTTTAATATTGTAGTCAATAGCGTAGGAATTCAGGAGTTTAGAAACTTGAGAGTGATCTATTTAATGTGTTTTATAGGAAATGATATTATTGGATAGTTCTACAAGACCTGTGGTTTTATTATGCTGCTTTAATGAGATGTTTTGTTGATCTAGATATCTGGGTTGGTCAATTAAGCATAGCGCCATTAGTTTCATATAGATTGCAGGTTGTTGAAGCTGTAAATTTGTAACTATAGCAGGGTCAATTGCATGTAGGCTTGCTTATGATTATCTAATAGTAAATAACATTTTTGTTTGCTCCTGAATGGTAGTACATATGTTTGATTGTGGTTGTTTGGATCCTAATGTGTGGGAAAATATTGGTTTTCCTAGTAAAACCTGTATTTTTCCTTGCATACCTTTGGTGCTTTAAATGGGCCTCTATTGGTTTGTGGGTTTGCTCATCTTTATTCACAATCAAATGAAATACTGTAGAGTACTTCAATTGATACCCGAATTTACCACTGCATTACTGGAAGAAATTCATGTTGTTTTGTGAGATGTGAAAAATTTAATTATTCCACTTATTTTATCCCATTTGAATGGTAAAAAACTCCTGCTTTGCAACTCGATTTTTCTTCCTAACATTGATGTTCTCGAAAATTGTTTTGTTTTGTCTCCCCTCTTCCTCTGGGGAACACATAGTCACGTGTGGGTTCAGTCTTAAATTTTTTGTTGTCTTCTGTTTTCTCCCTAAATGAATAATAATTGAGTAGTAGCTGTATAGCTGACCCAGCTAATTTGGGTTGAGGTGCAGTAGTTGATGTTTCGTCTAAGTTGTTATCCTGTTTTCAGTGGGAATATGGGTTGCAGATCCATTTGCCATTTACTTGCTACTTTTTTTGCGCTGAACTGATGGTTTCATTGTGATGGCAGGTCCCTGTTGGTAGGTCCACCCTTGGTCGTATTATGAATGTCATTGGAGAGCCTATTGATGAGAGAGGCGACATTAGTAAGTCCTAAATACTTTATCCCTTGTTTTATTTGTTCCATGTGAAGAGTTCTGAAAGTTATCTCTATCTCTGAAAATTGCTGCAGCAACCGATCACTTTTTGCCAATTCATCGTGAAGCTCCTGCCTTTGTTGAGCAGGCAACTGAACAACAAATTCTTGTTACTGGTATCAAGGTATGCAAATCAAACAATTTTATTCAATGTTCTCGTATGCATCTCCCTTTCTGAGCATATATTGGTTCCTGAAGTGTAATTTCTACTCAACGTTATGACAATGCCAATTTCATTATGGCTGCTTAACATCTGACCAGGTTGTTGATCTTCTTGCCCCTTACCAAAGGGGAGGAAAGATTGGGCTTTTTGGTGGTGCTGGTGTGGGAAAGACCGTGCTTATTATGGAACTGATTAACAACGTTGCAAAGGCACATGGTTAGTGCTGCTTATGGGTTGTCTTCTTATTATTTCAAATGTAAGTCAGTGTGAAACTTATCTGAATGAGGCTCAACTCTTTCAGGTGGTTTCTCCGTCTTTGCTGGTGTTGGTGAACGCACTCGTGAGGGCAACGATTTGTACAGGGAAATGATTGAAAGTGGTGTTATTAAGCTTGGTGAAAAGCAAGTAAGTGTTCTATTTAGTCAGAGTTTTGCTCTACCCCTTTAGTCCAGTGTTGTTTCATGTTGTTGACATTTTGTCTTATTGGATTGATTAGAGTGAAAGCAAGTGCGCTCTTGTATATGGTCAAATGAATGAGCCCCCTGGTGCTCGTGCCCGTGTTGGCCTTACAGGATTGACTGTGGCTGAGCACTTCAGAGATGCTGAGGGGCAGGATGTGCTTCTCTTTATTGACAACATTTTCAGATTTACCCAGGTTGGCTTGCCTATGACTGCTAAAGTTCTTTTATTTTATACAACTCTACCGTTGCTTACAAGTTGCTTTTGTATCAAAACAGGCTAACTCAGAGGTCTCTGCTTTGCTTGGTCGTATCCCATCTGCTGTCGGTTATCAACCAACTTTGGCTACAGATCTTGGAGGTCTTCAAGAGCGTATCACTACAACCAAGAAAGGTTCTATTACATCTGTCCAGGCTATCTATGTGCCTGCTGATGACTTGACAGATCCTGCCCCTGCAACTACCTTTGCTCACTTGGATGCCACAACTGTGTTGTCCCGTCAAGTATGATGCCGTTTCTTAACTTGAACTATAACTTTATTTTTCGTCCCTAGTAAAATGCAGTTACAATTTTCTGACTTCGCGTATATTGGATACCAGATTTCTGAGCTTGGTATTTATCCTGCTGTTGATCCACTTGATTCTACATCTCGTATGCTCTCACCTCACATTTTGGGAGAAGATCATTACAATACTGCTCGTGGGGTGCAGAAAGTTCTTCAAAACTACAAGAATCTTCAAGATATTATTGCCATTTTGGGTATGGATGAGCTGAGTGAAGATGATAAGATGACTGTTGCCCGTGCACGTAAGATCCAGAGATTCCTCAGTCAGCCTTTCCATGTTGCCGAAGTTTTCACAGGTGCTCCTGGAAAATATGTTGACTTGAAGGAGAGCATTAACAGTTTCCAGGTAACGAATCTCAATTTGAATCTTGTTGTAAGATACTGTGGTTGGTTAGAAAAGCATCCTATACTTGCTTAGGTTACCATGGAAACACTTTTTGTTTTACTGCACCTTTTGTTACACGTTATTCATGGTATTGCATAGTCCACCTTCTCAGCAGGTTGTAGTGATGCCTATGAATTAAATGTTACTATATGATTTTAAGTTTCTTCCTCCCCTATTATTTGGTGAAGTTTATCTGAGACGATAACTTCCTGCTATGTTGTGCATATTCAGGCACCAATTTGCTGATTATTTCTTTTTGTAATTGACTTTTGCAGGGAGTCCTGGATGGGAAATACGATGACCTTTCAGAACAATCATTCTATATGGTCGGTGGAATCGAGGAGGTCATTGCCAAGGCAGAGAAGATTGCCAAGGAATCTGCTGCTTAGATTATTAACTCCAGCAACTTTCTTTCATTATCTTCATCGATAACTACAGAAATAATTTAAGTTTCTGTGACTTTGGATTTTTTCCTGGGAGGACTAAGGGGTCCAAGATTTTCTGGTTTTTGTTTTTATATGCAATCCGGAATTGTGATAGAGAAGACATGGAGCTAAGGCTTACTTGCCAACCACCCACCCTTGACTCTCTGTTATGTCACATAATAAAGGGGGTAAAACGGCAAACTTGTATATTTTACTTTGAATTCATCTTGAGAATGTTGGTTGCCCAAATTATGAGGGGTTGTCTTTTCATTACTTTCGTCTTGAATACTTTCTGGTTTCCAGTTTTTGCCTGTCGTAATACTGTTATCTTCTCTAGTCTTCTAGTCGTCATGGTGGTATATTCCCAGTAAATGGATCAATATTCATGTCGAATAGTGAATACTGATCTCAAATTTGCTCTTTTGCTGACCATTCTTGAGAGATAATGTCGAGGACTTTCTATTGGTAGACTATGCATGCTCAATTGACTGAGAGTTTGAGCTCTGGTCGTATGTGTATCCTATCAAAATAGAAACCAAACGCTGACTAGATTGGTTTTGACAATAATTTTTAAGCTACCTTCTACTTGTACTTAGTTAGGGTCATGTAGGTGGCTGACTATATATGATTACTGCAATGACTTAGTTAGGGTCATGTAGGTGGCTTAATATATATGATACCTACTACAATGATAATATACTTGGGTACGTAAATCTTATCTCTATCTTATGAGATAGAGTCCTATACGTAGATCTTACCCCCTATTTACGAGATAGAGTTCTTGATAGATCCTTGAAGACGTAATTCTCAATATCCCTATCTTACGAAATAGAGTTCCCGATAGGTCCTTGAAGATGTAATTTTCAACTATCTACTAAGATTATACATACCCTTGATAACTTAAGAAAATTCATGTCTTGTTATATTACTTTTCAATACTTTTTGATCTATTTTTATCTTTCTCAAACAACATTGCCAACCTTTCACACTTCCGCATTATACATCTTGTGCAAACTAAAGAGATATTTCCCCCTTATTGGACATATATTTGATGTAGTAGATTTCATTTCCTCTACCTTATCATGAAGTAACACGTGGAAACTACCAATTTATTTTGATTTAAAAATAAGATTCCCACGCCGCCGTATTCTCTCGTCTCTCCACCCTTCTCGGCGGCGCTTTCTAGTTTCTACGATTCTTCCTTCTCACCATATAATTGAAAAAAATGTCAATCCTTTCTCTCTCCCTTTCTCCATTTCCAAATCCATCTCTCTCCCATCTCAGTTCCCATGCTCCCTCCCGTATCCAATCACTCCATCCTTCTTCATCCATGACCCTCCTCAAACCGCTCCACCACCATCTCCGTCGCCGTCTCTCCATCTCCGCCGCCGCAGCCGTCCGTCAAGACACTAATCTCTGGACAACCGCACCTCTCGTCACTGTTTCACCTGCCGCTGAATCTCTCTTCCACGTCACCATCGACGTGTCCGATTACCCTGACCTAGCTACCTCACACACCAAGGCAGGTCAGTATCTTCAGCTTCGGATTCCTGACGTTGAGAAACCGTCGTTTTTAGCGATTGCATCGCCGCCTTCGCTTGCTGCAGCAAAAGGTTTATTTGAGTTCCTTGTGAAAAGTATCTCTGGCTCTACGGCGGAGCTACTATGTGGATTGCAGAAAGGTGATGTTGTGGAGTTGAGTCAGGTTATGGGGAAAGGATTTGATTTGGATCAAATCTCTCCTGCGGAGGAGTATCAGACAGTCGTGATTTTCGCTACCGGATCTGGAATCAGGTAAACTATGACTCGATTGGAAACATTATATTTAAGCTTTATTCTGTACTATTTTCCAAAATGATTTGCTATGCTGTAGTTCCGTTTGTGCTGGAGTATAGAGGAGTATTTTCGTTTTGTGTTCAGCTTTGAGATTATTTGATAGATTTGGTTCAGCGATAAGCTAATACATTCCAGAGTGAGTTTAAATTGAGATGAATGATTTATGGAATAGTTTTTCTCTGTAAGAACCTCTTTTTATGGTTGATGAGATTATATGGTTAAGCTTTTGAAGTCAATTGCATGTTCAGTAAGCTGTAAATGACCTTGGATTGTAGGAAAACTACTTGAAAAATCTACTAGCTAAGCCTATCGTTAATATGTTCTGCACACTCAACTTATATCATAATTGCTAGATGCTCTTGCATTTTTCCCTAGTGTAGAGGTGTGATGCCGCGTTGACTTTAGATCACATTTCGGTGTTCTTTTGTAGTAGTTTTTTCTAAGTTCTTTTCTAGTTAGCTTCAGTAAGATGGTTAGAACTTTAGCAACCAATCACTAATCATCATTTGAATGTGATCTTGTGAGTACATAGCTGATTCTATCAAGTTGAAGTTCACCAATGCTAAAAGCTGCAATTTTCAATAGATGGATCGTTGAGTTGTAAAGGTGATCTATTACATAGCTGCAAGCCTACTTCTCCTAATGTGAATGGTTGAACTTTGCATCATGCAGTTTCATCCCTTTCATATTAATATTTGTGTTAGTGAAAGGACGGAAAATATGTTGAGGTTTCACGTTTCTCTTTGAATTAGTTCAGTTTTTCTTTCGCCTGTTGCTCATTCCTTGATCTCAAATCTATTTTTGGCAGCCCAATTAGGTCCCTGATTGAGGCAGGGTTTGGTGCAGACAAGAGATCTGATGTTCGGCTATATTATGGTGCACGGAATTTGAAGAGAATGGCATATCAGGTTTGTTGTTTGCTTGCAACATGTAAACAAATTCTTTCTTCATTGTGGCAGAAATACAAGATAAACATTGTATATGTTGTCCGATTTCTCTGCCCTTTAACTTTTACAGGATAGGTTTGAAAACTGGGCATCCTCTGGGGTTAAGGTTGTGCCAGTGTTGTCTCAGCCTGATGATGCTTGGACAGGTGAAGACGGCTATGTTCAGGTAATGATTATGTTTACATTGGTATCCTCTTATCATCTTATTTTGATTTTCTTTGTTACTCAACAATAATAGTTGTTTTACCATCTGCTTTTGCAGGCAGCATTTGCCCGAGCTAAAAACATTTTTAATCCTCAATCCACCGGAGCAGTCCTCTGTGGTCAAAAGCAAATGGCTGAGGTTTGTAGTTTGTTTACTTCAGAAGATTTGCTGTTCGCCTGTTCCTATCTTGTCTCTTTCCTTGCTCTTTCTGCATTTTGGAGATGTCAATGGTCTCTCTTGTTTTGCACTTTGTTTTTGTTTCACTGCTACTTGACCCCTCACCATTTACTATTCATCTATGAATCAAGAGAGCTGAGATTTTGTGTGAGAATGGTAGAACAGTATTATAAATATAAGATGCCTGGACAAGCTGTATGGTGACCCAGACCTAAAGTGATTACAATAGGAAGATATAAAAGCTTTCCATATGTTATCTAGAACATCAAGAGCTGAGATTCGATCCCATGGATTGTAGAGCAAAAACTAATGTTTGCTTTAAGTCAGTTAAACAGCAGATGAGCATTCGGAAAGCTGATAATTTTGACATTATGGTGCATTAATTAGATCACTACTGCTAAAATAACTCTTCCCAACAGTAACCCTGACCTGGGGATTCACAACTCCAAAGATATTAATCTTATAGACATCCAATGGATGGGAAAATTTTGATGTTGTAGAATATATTATTAAAAGATGACTAAGAAGGCAAACAGAAGAAGTGATTCTCATCAGTTAATGTGACAATTTGGTGTGGTAGAAGTACTTAATACTTAACGATGACTTTGCCAAATAACATGCTTTCTGGACTTATAAAGTTGGCTGGTTGTAAATCCTATCTGGTGTACTACCAATGCTGTCTCTTGTAAGGAAAGTAATGAAAATAATGCACAATGATCTAGCCTTCATTAAACTGTTATTTCCATAAACACTTTGTGGGTTTACACAATCCATGAGATGCTTTTTGGTAGTTTCTGTAAAAGTTACTGCTTTTCTTCATTAATTTAGTGTTCTTCATTTGTTGTGATTCTCATTGTGTTTTACCTCATATTCGGACTATTAATGAAACAAGTAACCACCCTCAAGGGCGACTGAGTTGGTTGAGTAGGGGGTCTCAAGTTCGAAACCTCTTGCATGCTTTCTCGGTCGAGCTCATCGCATGGGGCTTGCCTAGTGCGGTACATCTCTTGTGTGGTTTGCTAGCCATTATGCTAGACCGGAGTTCACCCTGTGCGCACTTGAAAGGTAGTGGCTGCGGATTCCCTTGTCATGAAAATAATAGTAGTAGTCAATAACTTACGAAGAAGAACTTGAAAAGAAAACATTAATTTTGATTGAATAAGAACTCGAATATGAATTGAGTTCTGCTATAGAAAATTATGAGTTAAGAGCTAAGTTGCGCGGACTCTTCTCTTTCGATGCTGCACCTGTATCGGATTCTCCAAGAATAGACTACTTTTGGGGATCCAACATGCACCCGTTGATATTTTTTAGGAGTCTGAGCAACATATGTTTTAGGATGATAAAATTTGATAAGAGACTTGCTTGGATGTATTTCTATAAAATAGCAGTGTAGAACATAGTGGTTAGATTCCGTTTGTCCATTGATTAAGGTGATTAGTTTGGAAGTCTTGGTGTTTGTATGGGATTAGGCCCATAGGATTTTAACTTTCATTAAGAAAGGTCTACATCGTAACTTGCTTTAGCAAGTGCATTTTCGCTAAGTGTATATATAGTTTTGGATTGGCACGACCGGGTAGATAAATGCAACTTGTTCCTCCAACTGAAAGTAGGAATAAGAATATCACTTGGATACATTGATTTAATTCATTCACAATATAATTCTGCTTGAAAAGAAGAAGAATAACAAACTTCCCTAGTTTCCTGCCGCATATTTGGAAAAACACAAGCAAGTCATTATCTGCATAAGTCAGCAGCTCCAGCATCCCCCTTAAGTGCAAAGAATTTTAGGTAACCTAAAAAAGAGGAATGCAATTCTGCAGGCAGCTTATTTTCATCGAACATTTTCAGTAAAACTTAGTGACTTGTTCCTCTAACTGCGAGTTGATTTAGTTTGTGACTGAAATATTAAAACAACATTTATTTTGATGTAGAATTTCTGCAAATTTCACTGTTTAATGGATATCCAAACTGGTAAAAACAGAGCGTGAGAATCCATAAGCCGGTTATTGTTGCAACATCGTACCTACTTATTGTGCACTGCTTTATTATTTAGGAAGGAGTATTTTCTGTAATTTTTCTTGCCAATCAGTATAATTGTGAAGAACCTGCCTGTTGTTGAAGGGGTTCAATATTCTTGGTTTATGAGTGCCATGTACTATTTATTACTAGACATGAGTGCAGAAGCTTTCAGTTTAACATAAGCATCAATGTGTTTGGATCTTCGGCCCTGATTTACAATTTCTATCCCCTGATTCTTCTTGCAGGAGGTGACTTCTCTTCTTGTAGCAGATGGAGTCTCAACCGAGAAGATTCTGAAGAACTTCTAAACAATTCCAATTTTGGTTCGTCGTGTTGTATTAGTGTCTAGTATAAAATCAATTTATTCGATTACACCTGCTGGCTTCAAGGTATTCAGCATGGTCATACAACATAATGTAACAATGTTAGCCATCAGGCTATACAAAGTCCAATGTGGCTCATATATGCATTCAATCAAATTAATTGTTGGATAGACAGCACTAAAGAAGGCAAAGACTATAATACCACTGTTCTGGCTAGTTTTTGTTTGAGTAGGGAGGTGCATAACATTTGAAAGCTCAAGATGTTAATTTATGCTTTTCTTTTGTGTGTGTTTGTTGTGTTACCATTATAGGATTTGGGGACTTTCTCAATTTCAATCAAATATAATGGGCGAAGTAAGTTAAGTATATGATTGAAACTGAAAGTACTTGTTTTTTACAGACTTGAAAGGATCAAGAAGATTCATCATTTTCTCATAGTTTTGTTTAGGCATTTACTCTTTCAAAAGTTATGGCACATGAAACGTGAGTGGATTATAATAGTTTTTTCTCATGAGAGAATTACTAAGTGTACCTCAATGAGGAATCTCAATGTAGAAATGCCAGGTTGATTGGCAAATCCAAAAGCGACGCAAGAGGGTTAATCAAAAAGGATAGTTCACGACCCTAACTTATTTGGGATTAAGACATTATTGTTGTTGTTTTGTTAGATTACTTATGATAATTGAAAGAGAGACATTGATGGAGTATCAACAATTATAGGTTGCCACTAAAAGTTAAAAGATAATAAAATTGTCAAAGTCTTGATAGTCACTAAAAGTATGTATGAGTGGCAAGTATAGTCGCCGCTAAAGCTTATAATAGTCGCCACTAACAATAAATATATTCCACGGTAAAAGAATGTATTAGTGGCAACTACTATCGCCGCTAAAGATAAATATAAGATGCAAGTCTATACGTCTGTAAAAGAATGTATAGTGGCAACTATGGTCGCCGCTAAAGCACATAATAGCCGCCACTAAAGGTACATATTAGATGCAAGTCTATTCGCCGTTAAAAGTATGTAGAAGTGGCAACTCTTATCGCCGCTAAAGCTTATAATAGTTGCCACTAAAGATAAATGTGTTCGTCGCTAAAAGTGTGTATTAGTGACAACTTTTGTCGCCGCTAATGCACATAATAGTCGCCACTAAAGGTAATTATTAGATGCAAGTCTATTCGTCGCTAAAAGTATGTATTAGTGGCAACTATTACCGCTGCTTAATGACAACTGCTGTCGCCGCTAAAGCACATAATAGTCGCCACTAAAGGTAAATTTATTTGTCAGTAGAAGTATGTATTAGTGGCAACTGTTGTCGCCGCTAATGCACATAATAGTCGCCACTAAAGGTGAATTTATTCGTCGCCAAAAGTAGTATTTCTTTTGTCGCCGCTAAAGCACATAATAGTCGCCACTAAAGTTAAATATGTTCGTCGCTAAAACTATTATTAGTGGCAGCTTTTGTCGCCGCTAAAGCTCATAATAGTCGCCTCTAAAGTTAAATATACTCGTCGCTAAAAGTATTATTAGTGGCAGCTATTGTCGCTGCTAAAGCTCATAATACTCGCCACTAAAGTTAAATATATTTGTCGCTAAAAGTATTATTAGTGGCAGTTATTGTCGCCGCTAAAGCTCATAATAGTCGCCACTAAAGGTTAATACCAGGTGCAAGTCTATCCGTCTCTAAAAGTATGTATTAGAGGCAACTACTGTCGCCATGAAAGGTCATAGTAGTCGCCACGAAAGGTAAATCTTAGATGCAAGTCTATTCGTCGCTTAAAGTATGTATTAGTGGCAACTATTGTCGCCGCCAAAGCTCATAATAAATGCCACAAAAGGTAAAATTAGATGCAAGTCTATTCGTTTGTAGACAGAGATATATTTTCACCTAAATATACTTTTTTCTTCTTCTTTAGCATAAGGTTTGTCTCCTACTACTAAATCATAAGCATCTAGATTTTTTAATTATTAGTAACGACGAAATCTATTATCACTTTTTGCATGTCCTCTAAAATTTAATGTAGGTGCAACTTCTCCCAATTTGTGGCCTACCATACTATCTGTTATATAAATAGGTATAAGTGGCAAGTATAGTCGTCGCTAAAGCTTATGTTTGTCTCCCAGATAACATTATTGGCAGTTGTAGATGCTGCTAAAACTTATATATTGCCACTTAAAGTTAGTAACTGTGGCAGCTCTCGTTCTCACTAGATCCTATATGAATCGGTGTTAAAAGTATAGTAGCAACTTTTGTCACCAATTTTTTTTTTCTTTCACGACAATCATTTAGCATGGCATTAAAATACTTCAATACAATAAATGAATTCACAAAAGTATTTCACATGTCATTCAATCAAGTGAAAGGTTTAAGATATATCATCTATAAAGCCATCAGTTGTCAATTGTCATCTTTAGATCTAGGTGAAGTCAATTATATTGTCCATACAACATCACATAACACCATCTCAGATTGCAAACTGACTAACCAGAAGTTTACCTGTCATAATCCACCTTTCACATTAATATGTGACTTGACCTGCCTGCTGTTCGAAACTTCACTAAACATACAGAGAATAGTTTAGCAACAAGATGCCATACAGTTAATAAACAGCAGAATCATTAGTAGCACAAATGTGCTGGTCAGTTTAAGATTCAACAGTAGGAAATTTGGGGTTTAGACCCCAAAAATATTACAGTCCAACTGTAATTCGCAATGGCAATCTACGTCTCCACAAAATGGAAAATTAACATGAATCGGGTTGCATCCTAAGCATTTTGAATCACACGAGCACCACTGTTATCACTTTCCTTGAGCACCTCAGAAGTATGGTCCACTCGCTCGCCATTTCTTTCCTTTTTGTCATGAGGTTGATGGTTGTCCTTCGACACTTCAACTGAGCGGCGATGCGTATGGTTGGAATGGTGATGACGGTGATGACCATGTCGATGATGATTCTTTCTGTGCTTATCTTTTCTATCTAATTCCTCATTCTCATCAGAAGATTTACCTAAGAATCTACTTCTCCCATGCCTAAAATCTTCAGGATCCGAAGACCTTGAGTCGTGACTATGGGGTCTGTGATGACGTTTCTTATGTTTTCCATGATTACTACGTTTCACTTTTTCTTCATCGCTAGAAGAGACAGAAGCATCTGAGTCCAACCTTCCATGACGTTTATGATGCTTTGCGTTGCTTCGTTTCCTAGCTGTAACATGGTCATCATCACTGGAAGACTCTGATCCATTCGGTTGTGATCGTCGATGACGTTTGTGATGCTTTGAATGGTGTTTTCTTCCCACGTCTTCATCATCTGAAGAGTCGGAGGAATTATAATCAGAGTATCTATCATGATGCCTATGCTTCTTGTGGCCCCGCTTCTTTCTTCTTTTCTCTTCTTCTGAAACACCATCATATTCCCTACAGCTATCATCACCGGAATCAGAGGACCTCCTCTTTGGCTTCCGCTTGGAATTCTTGTCCTTCCTATCCAAATCATCCAAATCTGAGCTATGGTGTTTCCTGTGCTTCTTATGGGACTTTCTCGTGGATTTTTTCTTTTCATATTCACTGTCAGTGTCACTCCCACTATCAGACCCCGAGTCAGATTTCCTTTTATGCTTAGCTGCCTTGGTTTTCTCTCCAACTTCAGCATCAGACTTCAAATTAGCTGAAGCTTCAAGTTTTTGCTCCCATTTCAAGTGGCCTTCTTTCTTCTCAAGAGCTCTCTTCTTTTTCTCCTCAACCAACTGCATAAACTTCTTGGCATCCATCCAGATGTAAGAGACAAACAAATCTCTGCATTTTGGTATGATGATGACCAGAAGTGCATCTCAAAGAAGAGAAAGGAAACAATGTTAGTTCTTCCACCACTAATATCCACCATTAATGAGAGCTTGTTTGTATGAGAGAGTAAATTTACTTCAAATTGAACAAAGGACGATCAATTTAAAGGCAAATGCCCATGCAGAGAGTTTGAGCATGCATATGTGATAGGCTATTAACCAAAGTAGACCTACCCAAGGGACAGTAAGAAATGTGGACGATTTAGGAAAATGATTCACAAAGGACTTTAGGCTATAAATAAAATTTAACTGCAATATGGTATCAAACCAGGAATCCACATTCATTAATGATATGGGAAAATAATTTATTCCTGTAATATTTTATCAAACCAGATATGTCACAGGCTCTAATCTCATATCTAGGAGCAATTAGACTAATTATGTCCTCAAGTAACATATTGTTTCTCATTATTTGAGCATAACGCCGAATACATATATGGCAAATAGTTGCAAACATTAAAAGTTACCAACCACCAAGCCAAGCACTAATAATTATGCAACACAACATATATTTCAATATTCATCATTGTCATTGGTTTACTCTTATTTGCATCTCTATCTAGCTAATTAGCACTAAAGAATTCATCAATCAGATGCTAAAATTTAAAAGTAAGCATAACAACTATCTATGATATACTTATTGAATTAAAAACACAGACTATACATGAAACAGATCGATGAGAAGCTTAAATAAGACTGCTTTTCAAAACAGTAAAAAAGAACAACACTCCATTGGACCATGAGCCTAGACCAAAATAACAAACCAAGCTATCATAAGCAGGTTCTAACTACTTTCAGATTTTATTTCTTTGTCAACTAGACAAAACTCCATGTAACCTCTCCAAGACCATTCTCAAATGAAGTTACAATTGACGAGTGCAAAGACGAAAAAAAAAAAATAGAATTGCAAACTGAAACAGGTCTCTTACCTTATAACAATGAAACAGATAGCCAAAAGTCCGATCTCTAGCTCAAATCACCCCCCTACCAACTTCCCCAAAGAATCTGCATTTCCAAAAAAAAAAAAAAGAGGTTATACAACTTTTGCACACCTAAACAATATGAATCAATTGCTTTTCATGATTAAAGAGACAACTATTCAATGGCCATTTGCAATTCGAACAGTAAGTTTCTTGACAATATAACATCCTTTATTAATGGACTGATATACTTTTTTTCTTAATTGATTACTATAAATTGATGGGGTTAGTTTTTTTTTTTTTTTATAACCGAGAAATCCGTCTGTGACCCGCCCTTTGGACCAATCACAGCCTTCTAAACTCGGTGGATAATGGGCCCGCCCCTCTACCCTTCTCCACTTAAATACCGGGCTTCGCTTTGCATGGTGTGGGACTTGAACCTGCGACCTAAGCCACAAATCCTCCACCTTTTGCCACTCAAGCTAGGCCTTGGGGGCAATTGATGGGGTTAGTTTTCCTCACTTATTCTATCAAGATATTGAGTTTACCTATTTATATATAATACATTTTTATTGAATCTTCAACTCAAAATAAGTTTATGAGAGAGCTTCCCTGTCTCTTGCTGTAGATAATTAATTTAGAATTTTTCTTTGAATCCTAATAGGGGGCATTATTTTCATCAAGACAAAATTTGGTCTTCCGCAAAGGTTGTGTCCCTACAAGAATTTCTTGTAACAGCATGTTATAGTTGTAATTCTGTCTCAGCGCTGTCTACTTCTGTATGTTTTGAACTTCTAGTTTTTTGACATTCAGGTACAAGTAATTCAATTTTTTTAACGAGACTCTGAATTTTGATTGCATTGTTGCTATTGTTTGATGTACCCTGGTCAGTTATTAGTTGTATGTGGGTTTAGCAATGATTGCCTGGACTTTTAGGCTAAAGAAGAGCTATAAAAGGTGAAAAATAACTTGACTTCGTGCCTTAGGTTTTGGGGAAGATTTACTGTTATATAAAAGGTAGAGAACCAACCTGTCGCTTCCAATTAATGTTGGAAAACCTTTTAACCTTCTACAAGGCAAACCTTTTAAGAACTGAGCAACATTTTTATGCGCATTTAGAAGCTAAGCAAGACTACATCATACTAGCATTATGTTGCACATGGACATGGATTGGCATGTAAATTTGAAAAATTATGAGGACATGATATTATTTCTCTGTATCTAAACATAAAACTAAAGAAGTAGCAAGTAGTACCCATTCAAGAAATAAATTGGTAGCTATTAATGAAGGGCAAATGGGATATACTTTGTTAGCTTTACGGGTCTAAAATCACAAACAATATAGTGAAGTGCATCACCTAAAATAAAATGTTTTCTATTACGAAAAACCACACTTCAAAACTAGTGGTGCCAATAGTCCAAATATAAAAGATACAAGTCGATACATAGCTATATGGCTGTCATATATGAATCAATGTTGTGTCAAAGTTGATTGTGAAAAGTATAGGCAGTATGAAATTTGATGTTCGTGCTTCCCAGTATAGAGAAACATGGGGCAAAGGGGCAGAGGAAGTTTCCCTATCGGTTTCTAAAAGCATTAGATACCTGTCCTGCCTTAGCTTGGTCAATAAAAGAACTACACCCTGATTAAAATTAATTTCATGTAGAACTTTGTCCCTCCTGATTTAGATACCCACCTCACTACTATTCAATTCGGGGACAAATCAAGCTTCTTAGACCTAAAATAAAGAGATTTTCAACCTAAGGCAACAGAATAAAACCCTGGAAAGCTAGTAACCTCGCCAAATAAAATTCACCAAAAAAAGTAAACAACAAGAAAAGGACAAGGAATTTGGAAGCAGCTGGCGTTTTTACAATCCAGACCCACCTCAGTACTATCCAATTTGAGGACAAATCAAGCTTCTTAGACTAAAACTAACGAGCTTTTCAACATAAACTGAAGCAACAGAAAAAAACCCACCTCAGTACTATATTTGAGGACAAATCAAGCTTCTTAGACTAAAATTAATGAGCTTTTCAACATAAATTGAAACTACAGAACAAAACCCACCTCAGTACTATTTGATTTGTGGACAAATCAAACTTCTTAGACTAAAATTAACGAGATTTTCAATGTAAATTGAGGCAACAGAACAAAACCCTAGAATGCTAGTAGCCTCCCCAAAAAGTATGCAACAAATAAGAAAAGGGACAAGGAATTTTGGAAAAAGCTGGCATTTTTACAATCCAGACCCACCTCAGTACTATCCGATTTGAGGACAAATCAAGCTTCTTAGACTAAAATTAACGAGCTTTTCAATGTAAATTGAAGTAACAGAACAAACCCATCTCAGTACTATCCGATTTGAGGACACATCAAGCTTCTTGGACTAAAATTAACAATATTTTCACTGTAAATTGAAAGCTCTAGAATGCTAGTAACCTCACCAAAAAGAATAGAACAAACAAGAAAAAGGACAAGGAATTTTGAACTAGGTAGCATTTTTACGCTCCAAACCCACCTCAGCATTATTCAATTTGAGGACAAATTACGCTTCTTAGACTAAAAGTAACAGGCTATTCAATGTAAATTGAAGCAACAGAACAAAACCCATCTCAGTACTATTCGATTTGAGGACAAATCAAGCTTCTTAGACTGAAATTAACAAAATTTTCACTGTAAATTGAAGCAACAGAACAAAACTATAGAATGCTAGTAACCTCACCAAAAAGAATAGACCAAACAAGAAAAAAGACAAGGAATTTTGAACTAGATAGCGTTTCCAAACCCACCTCAGCATTATTCAATTTGAGGACAAATCACGCTTCTTAGACTAAAAGTAACGAGCTTTTCAATGTAAATTGAAGCAACAGAACAAAACCCATCTCAGCACTATACGATTTGAGGACAAATCAAGCTTCCTGGACTAAACTTAACGAGATATTCAACCAAAACTAAAGCAACAGGAAAAAAACCCTAGAATGCTAGTAACCTCACCAAATAAATTCACCAAAAAAGTATAGATTTTCAACATAAACAGAAGCAACAGAATAAAACCCTAGAATACAAGTAGCCTCACCAAAAAAGTACAGATTTTCAACGTAAATAGAAGCAACAGAACAAAACCCTAGAAATGCTAGTAACCTCACATAAAATTCACCAAAAAAGAGTATACAACAACAAGAAAAAGGCCAAGGGATATTAAAGCAGCTGGAGTTTTCAGATCAACATACCTGAGGAACCAGAAAAGGAGAAAAATGAGAAGATTTGTTGAAAAGGGAGAAGAGCTTTGACTCGTTGATAGGAGATGCCCAAATTGTGTCAGAGAGACAAAAATGGGAGGAATTGGGGATATATATAGAAAAAGGAAAAAACAAGATATAAATCTAAAGTCTTGTTACATAATTTTTCTGTTTTATTTTAATTGAAAAATAATTTTTATTTTAAGTTGTTTTAAGCTAAAAATACGTAAAATGTCCTGACATTTCTTTTTATCTTATGGTGTTCAAATACGTTATACTAGGTAAATTATTCGTGCTTTGCACGCGATTGAACTCTTTTATTAAGCTTACATATGATTATTCAGTAATATCTGTATTTTCGATACATACTCTACATTGTCGATAACATTTTATCTTAAGGCAAAATATTCCTCCTAAATCTTAAAGTGCTATATTAATAACATAAAAACATACCAGAATTTGTAACAATATAATGAAACAGAAAAGAAAAAAATTGAGCCCACTGAATGCACAGTATCCCCTTAAGGAAATTATTCCCTTCTAGTACTCGAGGTTTAAAGGAATAGATCTTCTCAGGATATAACGATTCTATTCACCAGTGTATTGATACAAATACAATGGTGTAGTAAGCCACTCAACAGGAGCAAAATATATGAATATTTATTTGTGCAGAAGAAGAAGAAGTTCAGAATTTTCATTGTTTTAAAATGAGAGGAAATCCCTATATTTATAGACAACAAATTGTAGTGCCAATAAATGTTTATTGTTCTTTATCAGAAAGGTCACTACTCTTTGAAAAAGTTACAACTCTTCGGAAAGGTAACAACCTTTCATAAAAGTCACAACTTTTCATAAAAGTTGAAACTCTTCGTAAAAGTCACAACTTTTCATTAAAGTTGCAACCCTTCATAAAAGTCATAACTTTTTTCATAAAAATCACAACGTTTCATGAAAGTGGAGGCTATTTTTGGAAATAAATAAATATAAAAAGAAATCCTGATTTGTGGTGGTGCCACGTAGGCGAGCCTAGGATTCTCTTTTATATATATATAATTTGAAAAGTTAAAATTATAGAATTATCACACAAAAGAGAATAAAGTATTTTTAGAAAAAAATCAGATTAAAAAATAAACTAAAACAAATAAATAGTGAGAATATTAATTATTTCATATTCTCTTTACATAAAATAACATAAATATTATATTTAATGTGTTAATTTTATACCTAAAAAAACATACTAACGAGCATGATACAAATTATGGAAAGCTTACCATAACAATAATATACCTGATATGTACACATTCTTATTACTTTCTTGTGAATATAGATAAATTATTTTTGATCGATGATTTGTCCAAATAATGTGAGAAAAAAATAACAATAATACGATAATTAAAGCTAGATACAACCTAATTTTTTTTAAGTCATCCCATTATTGATTATCCCATAATTATTATCCTATCCTTAATGTGGAATAAAAATAACTCTACAATTCGTAAATTTATCCCAATCAAATATGAGATGAACTTGTCCTCAAATTAATATCCAAATTAATTCTCTCATATCAAACGAGCCCTTAACCCCCTCCCCCTAAACCTGACGTAAATTATAAATTTCGTCCCTCAAGCTATTAACAACCTTAAAAATACTCTCTTCTTGAACAACTAAACTTAGATACATCCCGATCTGCCACATAACATATTAAGTAGTCTCAATCTCTTGTAGGAGCATATAATTTTTATTAAAAAATTAAATATGTATTTCACTCATGTTATAAAATTAAAAGTATATTTAAATTCAATTAATCAGCTAAAAAGATGTTTTTAAGACAAAATAATAATTTACGCGTAATGTTTTCAATACTTCCCTCGAAATAATACGCACCAAAATACACGCTTGGGATTTTTCGCCGAAGCTCTCATTTTCTTCTTCTTCTTCATACAACAAATACAGAACTCCATATTCGTTGCTAATCATCATCACTACTACAAAAGGTTCACCGGCAAACATGGCGTCACCGTCGTCGTCGGCCAACGTCATGCTGGCGATCTTCGAGAAGAAAACCGTATCACTCGATCTCTATCGTCCATTACGAAACTACATCGTTTTCAACTACTCCGAACGGGAAGCTCAAAACCTGGAAGATGATCTCCACACTATCAAACAGTACCGGTCCGAAATCGAACGTGTCCCCGCCGATTCGCTACCTGCTCGCCGTGACATGTTGCAAAATTACTATAAAGCCCTCTGCGCTGTTGAATCTCGCTTCCCTATATCTCTTGATAAGGATCACATCAATTCTGTGTATTTTACTTGGTACGATACTTTCAAGATCAAGCTGAAAGCTGTGCAGCAGAACATTCATCTAGGTATTGAATCAGCTTCATTTGATTGTACTTGAAATTATGCGTACAATAGGTGCTACATGAAGTACAACTTAGAATTGCTTTGCTCTTGATTTTGAGCTGCTAACATACACTGGTCTAATTTTCATTTCAAAATGCATCAAGTATCCTGGAGTTTGGATTTTGGAATAACGTCTGAATTTGCTAAACTTTAACAAGATTAAAATTTTAATCGACTGAGCAGAAGGTAATAGATAAAAAGTAGTGCAATGCATCAGTTGGAGGCTGGTCCTGTTTGGTTTGGGATCTGGAAAATGAATGACTGTTTAGAAAAGCTGGTATTAGGTAGGTGACTATAATCAATCAGTGTCATTGAAACTATATGGTCACTTGCAAAAGTTAATCTTTTTCGAGGAGTAACTGACCATTGGATTTGATCGAAAAATCTCGTATAACAGAAAACAGTGATTAAATAAGTAGGAGCTTGAAAACCAAACAGGGCAAAGGTATTAAATGATTAGTTTCATGCCAATATCTAAATTGTTGTTAAAATACAAACTTGTACCTTCTCTATATAATATGGTGACCTTATGAACTTACAGAAGTCAAATCTAAGCTTAGTTAATATCATCTTGTTATATTATTTATATAGCCTTTTTTTTTGCCACAGAGAAAGCTGCAGTTTTGTTCAATCTAGGGGCAGTGCACAGTCAGATGGGATTGAGTTTGGATCGATCCGCAGTGGAGGGGCGAAGGCAGGCATCACATTCCTTCATTGCTGCAGCTGGGGCATACGCCTTCCTGAGAGACAATGTGGCAATGAAGGCATCGATGGGTACCTCCACCACGGTTGACATGTCAGTGGAATGTGCTGGGATGTTGGAAAGACTCATGCTAGCGCAGGCTCAGGAGTGTGTTTTTGAGAATACTATTGCCAAGGGAAGCACACCTGGAGTCTGTGCAAAGATTTCAAGACAGGTTGTCTATTGGTTATAGTACCTTATTTGTTTCAGCTTTTGCCACTGCATATTCTCTGTAGTTTAGTGAAGTTATCTTTTTATTTAATTGTATGGTAGATAACAAACACCCCTCTTGCATAGGATTCAGCAAATACATTTCCTGATATATGATTATAATTAAAAAATCATTCTTGATATTATGTAGGCCATGACATTTTCTGGCTGGTCTGTTATTTTTATGTAAGATGATGAAGTTTCTCTTTGCATTAATAAATGCAACATTTAGTTTTAAAATGAGTTTGCACATATGATTACAGGTAGGGATTTATTATGAGGAAGCCTTGGCAGCATTAAATGTTGCACCTTTAACCTACCACTTTGACAAGGGTTGGCTGGCTCATGTTCAGCTTAAGGCTGCCTTGTTTTATGCTGAGGCCTGCTATAGGTACGGTATGGAGCTCCATGAGAAAGAAGAAATTGCAGAGGAAATTGCGAGGTTGAAGAGTGGGATTAGTGCATTGTTGGAGGCCAAAAAAACTTCTTCAAAAGGAGCAGCACAGCAGCTCTTGGATGCAATTAATAAGCTAGACATTAATTTAAATCAAAACTTGGCGAGAGCTGTGAAGGAGAATGATAGAGTATACCTCATGAGAGTTCCACAAGCCAGTTCTTTGCCTCCACTTCCAGCATTTGCGATGGTCAAACCTATGCCAATGAATGATGTTCTGGACGCAAGCAAGGAGAAGATGTTTGCCAGTCTTGTTCCTGATAACAGTGCTAAAGCTCTGTCCAGGTACACCGAAATGGTTGATGACGTCATTCGGGCTCAAGCTGAGAGATTGCAACAGGGAAGTGAGCTAGCTCGAGTAAAGCTAAAGGAAATGGACTTGCCTGATTCTATTCTTGCATTGGAGGGAAACTTAACTCTACCCATGGCCTTAAAAGAAGATGTAGATGCAGTTCAAATTTGTGGTGGTCCAGCTGGTTTAGAAGCTGAGCTACAGCAGCTCAATGATCTGAAGAGGGTGAACCAGGAATTACTGATCCAAACTGAGGAGCTTTTGCAAAAAGAAGCAACAGAAGATGCTCAATTTAGAAGTCAATTTGGAACACGTTGGACAAGACCTCAATCTAGTACTCTTACAAAGAACCTACAGGATAGGTTAAACAGGTTTGCAGGTAACTTGAAGCAAGCTGCAGAGAGTGATACCAGGATTGAACGATCAGTGAGGGATCATGCAGCACTAATGTCGATACTTGACCGCCGTCCAGTAAGTATTTACTGAGCATTTAGATTCTTTGTGAAACCTTATTTTAGATAACTAGCCATGTAATGTGTATTTAGCTCCGTCACGAATTTCACTCATCAAGACATGTAGATAAGAATTCTGACGTTCTACGCTGTGGGTTCTGTAAATAGACATAATATTAGTGGGTATTCTTAGGATAGTCGTCACATTATGAGATATCAAAATAAGATCTTTTCGACAACTTGTGACATTGGGATTTGAGAGAGCTTAGTGATTTGTTTGACATGTATTTAATATATACTGCCATTCCCGGGACCCGCACATAGCGGGAAATTAGTGCACCAGGCTGCTTTTGTTTTTGTGTTGTTTCTATTACTCTCAATTTAAAAAAAAAATATATGCTGTCATTCATATTTTAACTGGTTAAAATAATTATATTTGGATTCTTAGATATTTGATTTCAACTACACAACACTGAAGTGCCTGCTCTTTAGTATGCTGTATGTATATGCCGTGTTACAGTTGGAGAAGAAGTTCATAGTTAAAGTCATTGCTTACAATGTGATGTTACTTTTATGTCTCCCCAAGTAGCTACCAGAAGCATAATCTAACCTGACACTTTTCTCTATGATAGATTGAATCTGCTCTTCCAACCTTGGCAAGACCAATCATGTCATTGGATGCCAATGAAGATGCCATTGCGGGAGCTCTGAAACAGAGCTTGGTAAGACTAGTTTACAAGGCTACATGTGTGTTACTGTTCTTGCTGTATCCTTTATCATGGGTTATGTTGCAGCCGTGTTTCTATAGCAGCTATAGAATATGTGTTTCTAGAGTAGCTATAGAATATTCTCTTGAAAACACTTCACTAGTGATGTTTACTAAAGAACGTTACCGGTTAATGTAACCTATTTACTAAAAGAAAGTATACAGCACCTGCATGTTTTGCTTTAAAAGGCATAGCTACTTTCAGTTTGAAAATTGTCTAATTACTTACAAGATATAATCAAGTACCTTTTTCCTACAGAGACACCTTGCAAAAATTTATGTTGCAAGTTTCGGTGTATTAAAAGAATACTATATTAGTGAATACTCAAAAAGGAAACATGAAGATTCACCATAAGTAACAACAGTAGAAAAGAAAGCTTAATAACAAGCCTGATTAATGCCTAAGTTATGGTTTGATGAAAAAAGGTTGAATTTGTTTGGTGGTCCACCTGGAAGGTAAGGAACACAAGACATTTTGATTTTTGAGAGAAGAAAATAACTGCTAGTATAGTGAAATACAAATGTATTACTACACCATCATTTTGGTGCAATACAGCTTCTTTTAATGATGCTGAAGCCATGACTGATTTTTTTAGCACTTTATACAAGTTGTAATGATGCTAACTGTGCATATTCTCCAGTGCTCACTTGTGCTGTTAATCAATATACTTATCCTTTACCGGTTAAAAATAAAAAGAAGACTGAATTTATGGATGTGGAAGACAAGGTTCCTGACTTCTGTTGGATCTATTTGGGGGATATTTTGTTTATTGGATGAACATTCTCTAAGTTGCAGCCACAATAATTTTTTCTACAAACTTATTTCATAAAAAATAAAGAAATAACCGCCTCCACAGACTCTTTCATGTTTTTGGTGCTTATATTTGCAGAGACAATTAGAAGGTCTTGGCGCTCAGCGTGCAGGGCTTGAAGATATGCTGAAAGAAATGAAGAGGAAGGTATGATAACATAGCCACTTGTACCTTATGCAGTATAAATTTTGAATTCTAATTCTAAAGAGGTGGACATATTTTTAAATTCAGAACTTTTAGCTTATGTATATAGTTATTAAGTATGTACTTCTTTTGCTTATAGGATTGTTAATCAAGTATGATCTTTTGAATTTCTTGAAAGAAGCGGAAACAAAGGTCATTTGCTAGTTCACACATAAGAGGTCTTATTTTGTCTGCTACTTGATAGTACTTATCATGGTACAAGTCACATAAGCTTGCACCAAACTGAGCAGAATACATGTTTTCTTAAAGTATTATGAACTGGTAAATTAATCCTTGTCCTTGCATTTGCTTGATAACCAAAAACAAAGAAAGAAAGACCACACTGCATTTGGTTGTCCTGGCAGTGATTCGCTATTCATTGTCTATCAGTAAAATTGCTCTTGTTGTTACTAATTCCTATGTGCATGGTCCTTCTGGGGGCATCATAGTGTATCATGACCCTACTTTGGTTATAGCTGCTTCTTTTCAAGTCTATAGATGTGGTCTCACAGCTCCATTTCCTTTTGGAGCTTAGGAAGTCAAAGAGTTCCTTCGCTGCACATGAAAGATAGCATTAGCCTTAAAGAAGCAAACACATAAGGTTAACACTAGTTCCTAACTGGGCTTAGTGGTTTCTCTATAATCGTCATCCATTGACAGCAGGTCACCGAAAATGAATTGCACTTTGTCTTGGTCAAACATTTTTGTTTCCATAGGAAAGGTGCTTGTTTCTCGGTATTTGTTCTGCTTCTTTGCTCACTGATCCAGGATTTGTGGGAACCAGCTTTACATTTATATTGTGGGGTATTGCACAGGATGATATACTTCCTAAGCTGATGACATCCACTGGCTCCCACGAGGATCTTTTCAGAAAAGAGATCGCGAAATATGATCATATTTGTGAAGAAATTTCCAAGAACCTTGAGGCACAAGAACAATTGTTGCTGCAGATTAAGGTCTCTGATATAAAGTTTAAATTTCTGGGATTTCACTTTTTAGTTTTTACTGCTGTTTTCTTTCAGATGCTGAAGCATCTGCCTTGAGCTTTTAATATCATGACTAGTCTAGGGGGACATTAACCTGGTGAATTATGATTGCACATTCTAGTCCAATGCCACATTTTGCATTTCTTCCAAAATTCTATGTATCTGGATTGATATTTGGAGTAGTATCTTGTTAAAATGAAATTGGGATTTTCCTTTGCATTTCTGATATTTTCTTCTTCTGATTTTGAGAAGTGGGGATAATATTTGGTTGAAACTAAGTGAGGGAAGCAGGATATGTTTGCTTCTATATTGTAATCCCTTTTGCCTGTTGTATGGAGTTTTACTAATGAAATTATCTACCTTATCAAAGAAAACTTACGAAGCTATTAAGGAGATTGTTTGAAAAAGGGAAGAGTCAAGGAGATAAAAGATGATCTACTACTTGATTGCAATGGCTTTCTTATGGGGTTTGTGGTGCACTGCTTTGTGATAAACAATGCTTAACGTTTGAAAATCTTTGTGTAAAACTAAAGCCCTATTGATGGCTGAACGACATAAAAAATCCCACTTCTAGAAAGACCAACTTACTATGACTTTATTATTTCAATGTATATCTTTGAGTGCTCTCTAATAATATTTTTCATTTGCAGGCTCAAAATGTGGACTTCGCTTCTACTTTCAATCTTGAGGATTATAAAGGTATCTGCACTATCTTTCAGGGTTACTACCTGAAGCATGTTGAAGCTTTGATTTTTATGGTGCCCTGAGGTGTTAATAAACAAGTTCTGTATAGAAGTAGGTCGCAGTCACTTGTTTTTGCAAGTCTAGTTTCCCCAGGAACATGGTGAACTGCTGTCACACCCATAAATAGATCTATTTCCATATTTTATGATCACATTGCAGGACAGGATGCGGGAGGCACTGGTTGGTGCACTAGGGTGTCTGTTTTTTTCACTTATGAGTGAAGCTTTACCACATTGAAAGGCCAACTTAGTATTCTTATATAACATCGAAAGATACTAACAAGCGAGACTTTTTCACTACTAATGTCAATTAGCAGAAAGACCAATTTAGTATTCTTATTGAGCAAGATGAGAAGTACAGAAATGTAATGACCCAAAAGTGATGTTACCTGGATGAGCGGAATTCCTTGTTCACCCTACACATGTCGGAAGCCAGGGACACCAGGAGGCTATGGAATTACGACAAAAGACCTCGATAATATTGTCAATAAGTCAGGAAGTGTAGAAGCTTGCTGCTTCCGTTTGCAGCAACCAATACCAAAGGAACAATGAACCATGTTCAACCCAAATAAAACTATAGATGTCTGATTTGCTTACTCTGAAATGTTGCTCTTGCTATTAATTTTTGTCCAATGTTGATTTCTATTTCCAGCAGTATTAGTTAGTTTTTATTCGCTCAATGTTACAGCATCCCGTGAGCGAACCTATAAGCAAATCGAAGCTGCCATTTCAAAATATCAAGAGATAAAGGAGAATATCAACGAGGGATTGAAGTTCTATGTTACACTTCAGGTATGGAATTATTCATCTGTTTGAGAAAGGGTGTGTGTGTGCTGGGATTCACATTCCTCTGCCTTTCGACTGAAGGATGACGAATTGACATTCTCCTTTCATGGGTTAAACAGGACGCGATCACAAATGTAAAGCAACAGGGCAGTGATTTTGTGATGACAAGGAACATGCAGTGCCGAGAAATGATGGATGACGTGCAGAGACAAATGTCAGGTCTTAGTTTCCAGGAGAATAAAGGTTCAAATGGCTATAATTATCCTTCTGCTGCTCAGTCTCATCAGGTTCCAAGATCCAATCCCCAACCGCCAGCAGACCCCGCGAATATTCCCAATGCTGTTCAACCTCCGGCTCCTACTTACCAACCCCCTCATCAGCCTGCAATGCCTGGTTATACTCAAAATCCACCACCTTATGGTGCTCCACAGCAGCAGCCTCCACCGCCTTACAATTTGCAAGCTTCTGGTCCACCATATCCACCAACTCAACATCAACAACAGCCTCCACCGAACCACGAGTATGGCCAACCTGCATATCCGGGGTGGCGGGGTCCCTACTATAATGCACCTCCTCAGCAACCTGCACCTCTGCAGCAACAAGGTTCTATGCCTCGACCTCCTTATACCGTCCCTTCTCCGTATCATCTTCCTCCCCATCAGAGTGGCTATTACCGGCAATGATAGTTTTTTGTCTGTCTGATTCTGCAGTATATTTTGAGTCATTCTCAACAGAGGTTTCGATTTGTTAGTCGTCTCTGTTGATACCAGCTTTCCATTGGATCACATTATGAATTGTATGCAAGTTAATGAAACACATCTAGGTTTACATGTATGTATAGAGTTGGTCTCTTTGTATGATTCTTTATTCCGTGCGACTACTTAAATGCATTTGGGATTACTATTTTAAAGTTCTGCTTCTTTGTAAGCTACTACAGAAGTTTCAAATTGAAAATATTTTTCTATGGTACCTACTTTGTATTGCTTTTCCAATAAAATTTTGAATAATTTTCTTTGGTATCACTATCACCTCCTCATGCCGGAATCACTTGTGTATCAAGATGTCAATCTGAGATCTTATTATTCTACTCGATGTCTGCCAACGAATAGAAGCTCGTGATATAGAAGTGAGAGATTAACTAGTTATACAACTCAAAAAAAAAAATGTACAGAGGAGAGTGAATTAACTAAACATCAACCTTGTTTTAAGTTGACTTGCTATATGAGATCCCAAAACTATATGATAACCTATACGATTAGCTAACATATGCTAAAATAATACTCTACTCTCTTCAAGTGCGACAAACTACCTTGTCCAGTTAAAATATGTGATATTAGATCATTAAACCCCACACCTAGTTCGATACTGAAACCTTTTTTTTTTTTTGCTTTTTCTTTCTTCACGTTCAAATGATAAAACTAGTGTTTGAAAGTGGAAATATAACATTTGGGGAGTTCCTTCTCCATGGAAAACATATCATCCAAAAGCCTGCTGAAGGAAACACAACGATTAGTTGACAATACATATAAACGAGAAAGCAGATGAGCTCCTGTGTAATCAATTTCAAAAACGAGAAGAAAATAAAAACAACGCCTTTCACATGAGATAGAGCCATCAGACAAGAATACAAGAAAGTGTGGAAGACATGACAGACCAAAAGAAACCAGTATATTTGCTCGGGGCGGGTAGTTGAACAAGCACTCAAAAAATCTGATCAGCTGTTTTGCACATATCAGTATTTACAAGAAAAACAATTCATAGTGAAGAAATTGCCAAAGTTTTCTTGGTAGCTTACATTTACAAGAGAAGATTATGATTCATGCCTTGTGTTGTGCATAGATTGACGTACGAACTGCATGATGAGAAGACAAGTATTTTCCATTTACAAGAAGTTGTTCCACAAAATCCACTCGCACTGATTTGAACTGGTAGTGCTGTAGGGTCAAAATTAACAAGTAACTTCATGAGGATGAGGTTTGAACATGTAAAATACAAATGGTTAGCACGGACTAAATGAAAAACTTCCAGCCTTAAGGCAATCTTCATTCCACGATGCACAAAAAACTAGTCCTCCAAGAATTGCTTGAATTAAACGTTCATATTCACTCTATTAAAATGCAAGTTGGTTTGCTTCCATTCAAGATGAAGTCAAAAAACAGAATGACGTTCCAATGGGTTCTCTTACTCCTAGTCCTAGTTGCTGATAAGGTTGGCAATATTATCCCCTAGCTGGAGAAGGATAATTATACAAGAGCTTAAACAAAGATATCAAACTCGGTAATCCTTGCTTTTGTTTTATCTTTCTTTCTAGTTCCAGTAATTGGTTATTAGAATTAAGGTAATCCACAGCTGATTGGAAATTTTCTGCTTTTAAAAGTTTCATATGCTGCAAAAATTTCCACAATCCAGCCACGGCAGCAGAAGGTGTGAACAAGGAGGAACATGAGTATAGATGTGGGGTGGTCGGGTCAGGTATGGTGGACTGGGTTGGCAAGGAAATGTGGATAACATGGACCTCAGATGGAAGAGGAAACATAAAGCAGGAGTTTGCTGGCGAGTTGAACGGGTAAATGAGAGTTTGAATTTAACATGAACGCTAAACAAGAGTATAAAACCTACTAGGAAGAAACTGATATGACATTTTATCACTAGCGTTGACATGGGCTATTTTATCTGAGTCGGGTCAAATCCTACATATGAATTCTCTGCTTATTCTGTAGTAAAAGTGAGGTTCGCGATAAATACAACAATGTTCCTTGTAACTAACTAGGATTATGCTGGTGATCTCATAAGTAAAATGTTACTATTTTACCGATTAAAAAAATAAATATAAAAAGTAAATACAATGATTTTCGCAAGCTAGAAACTAGAAATTTTGAGATATCCAAAGTAGATGGTCAAGTTGCAACAAGTGCAGTATAACATAAATAACATAACAATAGGAGATTACCTTTCCTTTCCAAGAAAAATCAACAAAACGGTAGAAAGGCTCCAATAAGGTGACTTGATCTCCTTCTTTAATCTGTCAATAAGAGTAAAGTGCACTTGAATGAAGTGATAACTTATGGGACCTTGGCAAAAGGATAAAATCAATCCAAATGTGGCTAATTACTTTGATAAGTCTAGGTAAAACAGCATAGTCATGGTTATTTCTACATTCACCAACTCTCATTTTCAAAATTAATACATTAGATGAAGTTCAATTCCAATTAGTCTCATCAGTTTGTTCTTTGTCAATGCAGGACAGAGGAGGTGATATGTTGACAATTTTGAAGTAAGCAACACTTCCAAATAACTAATGAATGTATTCACTGTATCAAATCTGGGGTCAGATTGAAATGTGGGGCAAAATCAGATCTTGAATGATCCATTCACTTATTTACATGAATGCAAAGAACATGTCTTATTAGGAATGGAAAAGAAACATTTCTTCTTGAAGATGTGTGATGCAGAAAATGAAAAGCTGGCAGTACTCTAATATTAATGATACTACTACGGGAGGCAGTCAAGGACATAGACTGTTCGGGCTCATGGTTGATTCAACGACATCACATTACTATCTTCTATTGAGGCTAAGGTATTTTTGAGTACGGTATCTACACTTCCTATAACTCTTCTTTCAAGTAGGAAAAATGAGATGAGAAAAACCATACTATTTATCAAGCGTATTGCTACTGCTGCTGTTAAGCACAAACAGGGACATGGAAACAAAAAAAGTGTTGGTTGCTTAATCTGCTTCTTCAGTTTCATAACAAGATCCCCTTTTCTCATGAATTGAGTAACACAAACAAAGAACCGTGAGAGACATTAAACAGCTCCAGAAGGACGACTTACAGCATCATTGCGAATACCATACACCGTAATTACATAACATGTGTGGTTGGAATCAGATAGCACATAGCACCTGCAGAATATAAGATAAAAGTTTGAAAACCAGTTAATGATGCCATTTCATTTACAAAGGTGATAAATAATGAGCGAAGTGATAAAACAATGAACTGCTCTAGGTTCATAGAAATCAAGCTAACTTACAATGGAGCTACACTCTCTTTCTCAGCAAAGAACAAAACTTTCCCTGTGACTGCAATTCCTTTATTAAGACCTTCAGATAGGAGATCCATGGTTGCTCTTTTGTATGAATGACTCACTGCAGGAAGTTCCTTGGTTAAACCTTCATCCATAATGAGGTTTGATCAAACATCATACTCTTTTGTTAACTAAGTAGATGAAAATGAAGTCTTACAATCAACTGTAGCAAGCGATGATGATAGGGAAGAAAGCCGCTTAGCCTTAGCCTGACCCTGAGAAAAATGACCAAATCATTCAACATTCTTCAAGTGCCATGCACAACAGATGTTCTATGCACCCAACAGAAGTGATTGACACAAACAAATTCAGAATTGTACACTTCTTTTTTTCCTTTTGTAAGAACTCTTCTACATTGCTCGAAAACATGGAGGAGCTGAAGAAGGAACAACTTATTTTGGAAGAAATGCCTGCCAGTACAACTAGTACATGAATACGGACTAAATAAACCCATTAAGTGGATGAACTGGATTGATCAGTAGATCAAATGTAAGAAAAGGTCAATTCTTGATTGATTTGTCTTAACTAATTGTAGTATCTTGAATGCTAAAACCCCTTCTCTGGCACTGGTATATCATCAAGCCTTATGCTATCTCTAACTAATTGATTATTTTGCTAGTAAGTTTCCCGTTTCTCCTAAACTGCTTTCACCTATCAACTAGCTCAAAAAGACTAAAACATTCAAATTGGAGAATATTTTCATTGAATTTAGTGCAACCTTATTAAGGTTTCTAACTCGACCTCTGTAGCATCAAAGTATAAATAGAATCCTAGCATCAACTAATTTCTTAGTTCCCCAATATTTTCATTGAATTTAGTGCAACCTTATTAAGATTTCCAACTCGACCTCTGTAGCATCAAAGTATAAACAGAATCCTAGCATCAACTAATTTCTCAGTTCCCCCAAGCATTGAAAGGATCCACAATAATGTTTGAAAGGATAAACAATCTTTTGGAACTTTCTTGTCATACAAATTTAACATGACAAATTTGTCTCCCCTCACTATCATTAACTAGAAAATGTTAATTAGACACAGCATCTAAAAGACTGACTTATCAAACGTTTTATTGCATCAGTAAAAGGAGACATTTTTTTAATTATCTGCAAGTCAGGTATCATAAGCTGCAAAAGTATCACCCGTCTGTTCCATATCAGGGACAAGACTCTGTTTAAATGCATTGAAATTTTATCAAATCCCTTCTTTTTTTGGGTTTTGGAAAGGGTTCTATTGGGATGATTTTACAACTCACACACTTCACATCTCAGACAATAAAAATTAGATGAACAGTATGTGTCCTATCATAAATCTTCAGATACTTCCTTACGACTCTAGTGCTGTCAGCCATGATTTCCTAAATGCTTGCCAAAATATAACAAAGGATCACTGGAAATACTTTATGCAATCTAGCCACAACAAAAATAATCTCACCCGAAGCAAATAGTCTAATTTATCAAGAAGCAGAACTATCATTCGTGCATCCTCCATAGCACTAAGACCAGGATCCATTAATGCAGCAGCTTCAAATCCAGTAAGGGCCCTCTCATAATTCTCCAGATATTTGTTCACCTTTAAGAATCAAAACATATTCAACCAAGCATTAATTGTAAATGATTTGGAGAGGAAAGGGAAGACAACATTTTAGACATCATTGTGCATGCAGACATTAGTTTTAAAAAGGAAGAAAAGTAAGCGTCTTAAAATAGGCTCCTAATTTTGTATGACTATGCATATAATGCCCAAGCCACTAAAAATATTAAGATCATAATAAGCAGCGGGAAAACTTTGTATAGATCAGTAGATCTTAATAAATCCAATTCTAAGCATAACGAGAAGAGGAAAAAAAGATGAAGAGAGAGTTAATAGCTGCATATATTTATAATAAATCAATTACGCACCCTATTCATGAAGAGTCACAGATTTAGTGAGGAAAATGGAGTGGACTAGTTAATAATTGACAATTCGTTCTTTTTTATTCCAACATAAGCATTTGAAGTTGCAGATATATGCATTTTGATGGATTTCTTGAAACTACATCAACTATGCACCCCATTGATATCTGCATATATTAAAATATCATTTGAAGGGGGTTCTTTGAAGAAATATTCTCTCAAAATGCTAAAGTGGTTCCTACAGTGAAAAAGGTGATAGGATTCAAGAAGGAAAAAAAAAGGGTTAAATGAGTTGACATCACATTATGCTTTCCCCTCATCTCGAAGTTCCATCACATTCCCTGAATTGACAGATCTCTTTGCTGATGAAGGTCCCTGCATCAACTAATTTTTGTCTTTATTATAAAGTTTCAGGTACACTTCTCCCAAATCGACATTTCATTCCTTGGATTTTGAGAAATTAATTATTTAATACATACCATTTTTTTCTGGATCAGTTCAATTGGCATTCTACTTATATCTCAAATGCAAAATAGAACCATGGTCATACAACAACATACCCAGTGAAATCCCACAAGTGGGGTCTGGGGAGGGTAGAGTGTATGCAAGCCTTACCACTACCTCGTGAATGTAGAGAGGTTGTTTCCGATAGAACCGTGGTCATAAAGAGGCATTAATTCCACAACTAAAGTGGACGAAGGGGGTACTACTGATGGACAGAAGGCAACAACAACATACCCGGATTAAGTAGGGTACGAGACCTTACCCTACCTTGAGAGGTAGAGAGCTGATGGACAGAAGGCAAAACTGAAAAAGAAAATCTAGCTTTTCAGCTTGTAAAATCTCATTATGGGACACTTGCCCATCTAATTTTCTTTTCCTCTATTCATATAGTTGACCCCAACTTGTTTAGGAATGAGGCAATCAGTTGCAACCATAAATAAACTTCTAACGGATAACAAGTGAGTCTAGAAAGGCCACTTTTGCTATAATGTTTCTGAGATGTTATCAAAGAATCTCACACTAAATTACTATACAATAGAATAAATCAGAATTGAGAAGTTATAAGGCTTACAGTGGCACAACTGTAGTACAGATCAGGATTTGACTTCATTTTTTCATCTCTCTCCTGAAAAGGGTCCAGAATTAGAAGAGGTTCCAAGTTTCTAAATAAAACATAGAGCATAACGGACTTAAAATGCTCAACATACAGCCAATAAACCTGAAGTTCATGAGCAAGATTATAACAGGACAGGTGCAGACTCCAAGAGACATTGCGTTTAAGATAAGCTTTATAGAAGTCCAATCGGCAAATGCATACTTACAGCATTCTGGTACGCTTTTAATGACTGTAGAAGCTTGCTGTGGTCCCATGATCCAGTCACAAAAAAAGAAATGAGAAATGCATTTCCTAGGTTATCTGTTGAAAAAAGATGGAAGCCATACTAGTCAATAAAAAAAAGGCAGATATAAAAGCCCATTGAAGAAACTTGAATTTGGATGCATTAAATGTGAATCATGGTTCATCTATCCGGAGAAATCCATACGAAATCAGTTAGAGTATGAGTCTAGCAGAACTTTAGCCGTGCCATGCACTCTTTTTTTTTTCTTTTTTTTGTATAGCATGCACTCTAAATGTACAAGTACTAAATCTACTTAGTTGCCATGCCTTAATCATTGAGTGTGTATAGAAACTACATTTTACTTCTAAGCTATAACATGTTTTAGAGCAAGGCAAACATGGACTTAATATCATTGACAAGCACTAGGTCAAAGGTGAATATAGAAGTAGATAGTGGTTGAACAAAGAATGGTCGTAACAACATATCTAAGGGATGTTAGAGCTCAGAATTAAGGAAGTGTCTCCTTTAAACTAGATTCCTTACACCAAGAATATCCATCCTTGACATCCAAAGTGATTGCTTCCCTGGCATGTTTGATGCTTTCATCAACAATTTCTTCTGGATTTTCAGCATCTGCGAAGTAAATATAGATGAACAAAGTATGATCAGCCTTCTTAGGAAAAGAAATGTCAGCGAAGATGTTAACTTTTCACCATAAGCAAAAATACAGACAAGAAAGCTTAAATATACATTCTTTACTTTAATACTTCAAGATTAAGATAAATACTCTAAAAGGTAGAAATCTCGAAGTAGAGTGGTTGATCAGTTTGGAGAATAGAACAGAGGGATAGAAGTGGTGTACATTTGTATTAAGACTCAAAGAACATGTAGAATAGAAATCTCAGGCAGAAATTACAGTAACATCTATGTAAATGACATTTCAGGTTTTACTGTTGATGAAATATGAAATTATATGATCATACTGAAGTTAAGAGATTTTCTAAGGAAGAATCAGAAGAGAAAACTCCAAGGATGAAAATTGCCACATTGCAGCAGCACAATTTTTTTTAATCAAGAAAAAAATATATTCTGTTTTCCCTGCAAAACGTCTGGTTTCTTTCTAGTCAAAATGTCCATGATTGACATAACTCATAAGGGAATTGTTCTTCATATCTGACTCTGATCTTTCCTTAATTTCAGCCCCTGCCAACTGGTCATTGTTTGATTTAACTCCCATCAAGATTCCAGAACATACACCAGATTTGCCAAGAGTAATTCGCCAAGTACACTTTTTATGCAATAGATGTCTCACAGATTCGATAGTCTTCCCAAAAGCAACACCCACTACAGAAATTGAATAATCTTCTTTGCACGTTGTAATGTGTTAAACATGCCTAGTAAATCTATCCATCCAAAAGAAAAACCAATTTTATTGGAAATTTTGCTATCCCTAGCATTTTAATGGTCCTTAAACATTATCACTGACTTCATTCCTCAGTAGCTCTGATAGCACAACTATATAGAATAATTCCTTCCTCTGTTGTTCTCCACAATTTTGAATCCTTTGGGTTTTCATCCGGTGTCAGCTCTCCTAGTGACTCAGTAACTCTGACAGTCTCTGAATCATTAAAGTTTCTTCTAGATTCTACATCTTTGTTGACCTAGATTGAATAAACCTGGATATTTTGTTTTGGTGTTCCATTATCCAACAACTTATCAAGCCACAATTTGATATTTACCACACCTACTTTCAATTTGACTTTTTCAACAAACTGATTCCATAAGGTTATATTTTTCTCCATACAACCCCATTAAGTGCAAATACAGCCCTTAAAATTAGGTATTGGAAGATATCATCATTATGGATGCCTCAATTTCTCTAGACATCAGGTTGGTGATATTAGTGGGTTCCTAGCAAATCACACAAGTCTGACCACATTGGCTTGAATTTCTATTTAGAATTTAAAGTTCCTTACATGATGTCATGTCCCCATCTTTGGAAAGGAAAAGTTTTAGTCTTCCTTTTTTGATAAAGTCAAAGTTTTATTGATAAAGTACCAAGATGGTACAGGATCATACAAGACTCAACAAACAAACCATAACATCAAACAATCAAGTAAACTCTCCAAGGGAGAATTCTAGTCTACCATTTATTTAATGCTAAATAATACATCGTAGAACTTTGTGTGTGTGTGTGTGAAACAGGTACTATTGTATTCCTCAGCATTAATAATATGTTGGAGACCTCAAAAAAGAAACAGGAAGTATACATAATAAATCATTCAGTTTGAAGTTCTATATGGTTGTACCCAATTTCATTAGGTTTGGTCACCCGGTAAAAGAAAGCCTTCATATGGTCACATTTCCTCCTATTCACTATTCAGTACTAGTATACATATATACCTTATCAAAAGAAAAGGACTAATATATATGTACTTATGATGCTCGTTAAGGAACAAAAAAACCCATAGCATAAAGCAATATTCACCATGAGACAGTTTCCTTTCAAGCATTGATAGTTGACATAGAATCTTCTTATTTGGACCCTGAAAACATTAACAAATGGAAACATTATATGCGTAGACCTTTTATATAATAGTTCACTATTAAAATCTTATAGTAAGTAACAAATGTAGCAGCAGCATAAACCACCTTGCCAAGAGCAAACGTAAAGCAGTTTTTAGCTGCATTTAAATCTCCTTTCTTCCAAATGCAGTTACCCAGACACAGCCAAGCATCCACAAGAGATGGATTCAACTTAACCTAAAACGAACAAATCGACAAACACTTCAAAAAACAATGCTACTAACTCAATAACAAAGCATATTTAGGACATCCAATTAGTTTTCTGTATTTATCTCTCACTCACAGCTTTAGACAGATGATCCTCTGCTTCCTTCTTATATACAGGAACTGCATCCAGTATTTTCCCTCTTAGATACTCGTAGGTTGCACGTTGAAGTGGCAATTTCCTCTTTTCTGCAGAAATTTATCACAAACACAATCCGAACTCAACGCAATTCCTACTACTTCAGCAGAAGTTAGCTTGAATAATACAGAGAGTTTACCTGTGGGGATTTTATCGAGGATTTGAAGAGCTAGATCAGATTGGTTTTGCAATTTGGAGTCTCTCTCCTCCGAAGTTAAGCGGAAATAGTTGTCGCGAAAGTTATAAAGGTCATCGGCGGCTGCAGTTGCCAGTGCAAACAAGTCCTCTCCGGCGACTTCTCCGGTTGGAATGCTCATCTCCGGAGATTCTGCTCGAGGTTAACGAAGGAAAGCTGTAATACAAAATTACAAAATGAATTTATTTAACTCATATTAATATATATAGTTATATCCTTAATTACCAAATTAGACTTATAATGCTAATAAATAATTATTGTAAATCATCTTAATCTATGAATTAAAACAATACTCCCATCCATGATGATATAATACTAGTTAAAATAAATAATAAAACAAGAAATTACTAATTTTAGAAAATTTTAGTGGCATTTTCCGAATATTTTTTTATCAAATTTTAGCATATCATCCTTATTTATTATGATGAACCATGGTATAAATAATCTATATTGAAATAATTTTAGAGAACTAGTGATGATAGGGAAATTCGTTTTTAACTTTAATTTAGGGGATCAGGAGTCTACTTCACTTGTTGAATTAAGTTTTCAATTTCAAGAATTAATTAGCATTAGATAATAATAATTTTTTATCGAAGTTTCCTCTCCTCTTTTCCCGAAAGCACCAACATGATTTTGTTCTAAAAACAATGTAAAATTAACAAATCTCATAAATCAATCATTATTACTAAAGATCGAACCATAGCTCTTCATAAGAAATATTTAGTTAATATGTCGTGGTTTTCAAAGGCATAAGTCATAGTTGCAACTACTTTCACAACTTAATACTTGTCGGAAAAGTTGCACTTCCGACATTAATTAGATTTGTTGTATTTGTGTTCAGTTTTCCTTTCTTGAATTTTTTGATTGCGGTATCATGGAAGAAGAGGTTGTGAATCTTATAATCTCAATACTTCAGACAATCGAATCTCGACTTGATCAAGACCAAAACAAACACTGGACAAAACAAAATTGTAGAATTGCAATAAACCATAGTCCATAAGCTTATAAGTCGTTACATTCCAACTTTCTTGTTTAAAAGGTATCAAAACAAAAAGAAAACTAGGAAATAAAGATAAATTAACAAGTAGCTACTAATTAAGAGCAACACAACAAAGAAAACAGTTACTCTGCAAATACTAAAAAATCAAAACTAAACAGAAAAAGGAGTGTTGAAGATCCATATAGGTGGACTAAATTTGTGATACGATTCACCAGTATAGTGAGGCTCAATTGTATCGTCAAGCAAGTTATATATGCCCATGTCCTTGCCACCTCCTTTTTCACTGAAATAGTATGCAGTAGAACAATCATCCGTAAAATATATATGATTAGCCTTGCATCCATACTGTTCAACAGCCAAAGATGCACTAAACCCCAGAAAGAGTGATCTGTTCTCCAAATCATCAACAGCTTCCTCATCATTCTCGTTATCAACATCAACTTTGCAAACAACAAATTCGTCAACACCATATGTCTTTGTTTCATGATGGTTACGAATTCCATCTCGAGTGATTACAAATAGTTCACCTCGAGAATGCACAATGTAGAGTTGCATTCCACTTATAAACACAAAAGGCACTCCTTGAACTATCCTTCCAATAGTTGGTTCTAATCCTCCTCTAAAATCCAAAATTACAACGTTTCCTTGAACATCAACCCCATAAAACTGTCCATCATCCCAAGTTACATCTGCATATGCAGCTTTGCGAGTTTCAACTGTGATAAAGGCGTTTTTTCCAGGTTTCCAGTAAGCTAATGAACGAGGAACTCCTTGATTGATCATCAAAATATAATCGTTGGTTGTATGAGGATCCGAAGAAAGCACTGCTTTTTGAACGTAATACTCACAGTAACCGCGTTCATTATCACAATCGAAACCTTTCAATGTGTTCATGTGAGGTAATTCGATAAGAGTACGAGAATTGAGATGGAACAAATTCATATTCCCTTCTTTATCTGCTGTAAAAAGCCATCCTGGAATTCCAATACCCAAACATCGTTTTCCAACAAGCTGTGGAAAATTCATGGTGTAAGTAATACCTTTTGTTAAGTCGAAAAACTCACGGGTTTCTTCATTCCCTTCTTTTTCTGCCAGCATTAACAATGGAACTGCAACTTCAACTTTGTCAGCAACCATGATTGATATTCTAAGGAAAAAGTACCATTGAAAATTTTAGACTAGGCCAGTTTCAGACACCCAGCTAATATGTTCCTTTTATAAGCCTCGTTGAAAATCGAATCCAAATTTGGTGTTACTTAGGTTTACTAGATACGGAAGAATTTTTTTATTTTTTTTGTATGGAAAATCTACGCAACTTTACTCCTTAAAGTTAAAGCAATACTTTAAAATAATTATCTAATAAAGCTATAATATTATTTTAGTAGTAAATTTACATGGTTATACACATTCCTCTATTTCAGGCATAATTAAAAATTAGAGCAACTTTCACATTATAGCAAACATAAAAATTTATCTTAGACTAACACCACATCTAAAGGAAAGACTACCACAAAAAAAAACTTTATAAAATATACATCACAAAATAATTGTAGGGATATGACGATGGGGCGGGGGGATGCGGGGTGGGTTTAAGGTTATGCGGGGCCTAATGGGGCGGGTGAAATGCGAGGTGGGTTGAAGTGGATTTTTTAAAACTAACGCGGGGCGGGGCGGGGTGGATTGCGGGTATATGTGATTTTATGTGGGTTTACACTTAATTTTAATTTTTTTATATATTATAAGAGTGATAGAGAATTATTTATTACGATAATTTCTCTAAAGCCACTAAAATATTAAAGATAGAAACGAAAATGGTTCAATAAAAAATAATACAATTTCTTACATGTTTCTCAATTGATCTCTAAAACATAAATATTTAAGTCACTATCCTATTAAACTAATACAACTTAATGAAAAAATGAATTTATTTTTATGAATTATAGTTTTAATATCAAACTTAACTAGAAAAAGAAAATATTTAAAAAATTATGAAGGGTGGGTCTATGAGGGACAGAATGGGGCGGGTTGAAAATAAAAAAAAAATTGCTATGTGGATAGAGCGGGGAAAACTAAAACTTTTACGGGTTAAGCTCAAGCCACACTACTCCATTGTCATCCCTAAAAATAAGCCAAGGGGCAAAACTAGCATTCAAGATACAAGTTCAACCAAATTCACTTTTAGTTAATCCAAATACTGTATTTGTCTTTAAAAGTCATTCGATACTTATAAATTATTAATTTAAAACATAATAATAGAAAAAATCAAAATCTTAAATTTATAAATTTCAAATCGTTTTACATCTTTAATTTTTGCGATACACATGCTTTGGACACAATAATAAATAATCAAAAAGGACAATTGAAAATATGACAACATAAACAACTCGAGCTAAAACAGATTATAATTAGAGGCAGAGCTATCTAAAGCTTACGGGATTCATCCGAACCATAGGGACAAGAAAGATCCATAACACATGGGAGTTATACATATGTTATGCATATACACTTTGTAGAGCTTTCTAGTTTCTACATGCTCCATATTATTCCATATTTACATACTATATAACAAAAATAAAAGAGATTTCCTAAGCTTTTGCAATGTCAAAAATTCAGGAAAAGGCCAAACAACAAATGTCACGCAAATCAAACCAACATAATAATAAAACTTGTAAAATTAAACACTAATAAATAAATTTTAAAAAAACTCAATTTTAAACCATAATCATTTCCCCTTTTTATGCAGAGTGGAGACCAAAGAAGTAACACTGGAAAAAAATTGCACCTTATTAAACTTAGCTAATAGTTTTTAATGTAAATTTTAAATATTTAAATTAATCTAATCTAATTTTATTAGAATATATTTTTAAATAATTGAATAATCAGCATAAGAATTTCAAGCGGACAAAAATTACTCCAATCATATATTTACAATATAGTTCCACAAAGTTTGATATGAAAAAAATTCAGTATATGTGGATTTAACCTCTGTCTCATATGTTGTTTATGATAGCTCTTCGAATCTAAATAATAACAATCCAAAAAAAAAAAAACAGTAAATACGAGAAAAATCAAAAACAATTTTAACAACAAAAAACCATGCATCCATATATATTACTTACTTCATTACTTTGCATATAAACTTTGTAGAACTTTTTACATGCTCCAAAATATTCCAAAATTCTTACCAAAAAAAACATAATAAAACCCTAAAACAAACAAACAAAAAATATAGGAAATTAATTAAACACACACTAATAGGCATATTTATTTATTTTATTTAAAATAAAACATGATCATTTCCCCTTTTCTCCAGAGTGGAGATCAGAGAAGTAACCCTGTGGGTTACTCTCAAAGCCACCCCTTGAAATGTACTCTCCGCCGCCACCTGGCGCCTTCATCGACCCTCCGCCGCCGCCGCCGCCGCTCCCCTTGGAAGAGCCGCCGCCACCACTTTTAGCACCACCACCTCCGCCGCCCTTCCCACCGCCTCCGCTACCGCCCTTACAACCGCCTTCTCCGCCACCCTTACCACCACCGCCTTTGCCACCTGGCATTTTATATTGTCGTATAATAGTTGATATATAGTACTCTCGAACAAATTATAATAATCTCTTCATCGACGCTCTCCCTTATATAGAGAGAGTTATTCACCTTGTTTTTCTGGATAAGGTCTAATTTAATTGTTCATATTATTTTTTTATCTCAATTTATGTGATACTCTTCAGATTCCGCAAGAAATCTTTGATTATCATAACTTATACTCTTTGTTCGCATTTACTGATGTATCGTTTTACGATCGAGACTCGAGATTCAATTTGATTAATTTTTATGGCTAAATTGAATTAAATCTATTTAATATTTTAAATTTAGATATTCGAAAAATATATGAAAATGTAATAAATTGCAATTAGTTTCATATTAATATGATAGTAAAATACATCTTAAAATATTGATCAAAATCGATCTTATAATTTGACTCTCAAAAAATAAAATATGACAAGTAAAAGTGACACTCTATAGTAGATAATTTTTAAGTGTGTAAATTTCAATTCAATTTATTTATATAATTTAAAAGTGCAACTTTCGAAATTTAAATAATATCACATAAACTGAATCAAATTCATGCTTATCAGAATTTCTTGAGAAACCAAAAGGTGACACTCTTTTTTGCATGCATGCTTATCAAAATTCCTCGAAATCCAAACGTAATAACTCTCATTTTTTTCATGCATATAAGCCAACGCTTAGGTTTCCAATGCAAACTTTGCTTTCACAATTAATTTTATTCGAACTTCTTTGGTTTAGTTATTTAATTTGGGTATGAAATAATAATATTTAATATTTCTAAATCAAAAAAATAATCCACTTCATATAGAAAAGAATTTCACTTGATGTATAACTTTTTTATTTCTAATCTTCTATATCGTTCTAATTTTATCGATGTCCTCGAAGGGACTCCTGATGTATAACTAATATACACTCTATAGTGTATTAAGGTGTGTATAATTAATACTATGAATTTTTAAATATTAGCAATGCAATAATTTTAATGCAAGCATTAACATGAGTAAAGACCTTATTGCCCCTCAAAACTTTTTTTTACGTCTTTTAAAATATGCAATGCATAAAAATAATCTTTGTATAATTAATGCGCGCATGACTAATACATACATTGCTAATGCAAGTATTACTAATACACTCTATTTAATAAATACTTAACAAACGACCCCTTAATACTTAATAAATATTCAAAACGATCCAAACCAATGTAAACCAGTTGTATGCTGCTGAGTCTTTACACTATGTTCGGAAAGTTATTACGTATTATTTCATAATGTATCGTGTTGTATTGTATTATATTGTTTTAGTGTAGGAATTGGGTATTGGGCTCCTATGCTCCATATGCGTAAATATCATTAAAGTATTCAGAAAGGTGGTTTATCTTACATCCAAAAATACCAAAAAAATAATTCGATCATTTATAGAGCTCAAATTCGAGAACTCTAATTGATCATACATTTACTGATAGTAAGTATACAACTAAGCAAATTAAAGTTTTAAAATAATGGAAATCAAAGTGTGCATTACTCAAAACATAATTTTCCTTTACTAATTATGGAGCATTCTTGTAAAGATAACATATGTATGAAGGTTATAAAACACCGGTAAAAATAGCGTAACCTAAAAATTGCTGATGGAAAAGTGAAAAACTAAATTAAAAGAACTTGTCAATAAAAGTTAGATAGTAAACCAGAAGAATGAGATCATTAAATTTTTCACTTTCTTTTCGGAGTTAAACTCCGGTCAAACACGTTTGTCCATAAAATTTCAAAATTCAACTTGACCAATGCAGGACACAAGAAATACACACAAAGAACTAATTAAGAGCAGGGCCAACAGTAATGCCAACCATAACTTGGAAAAAACTTCATGACAGAGAACAGAAAATACATGACCGATCAAGAAGCAGCGCGAGAGTCGCTACCTCAACCTCTAAACGATACAAGGATGATGCTTATTTACGATATAGTTTCAGTACCTACTGTCAAATTGTACACCACTAATTCGATACAAGGTACAAGGATTTACGACACTAACAACGAGCTATGAACAAAATGCTGTATTCACATGTCCATGCCATCGAATATCTCTCCATCTTCATCAAAACTTGAGTCGTCTAATAGGTGTCCTTCACCAACCAAGTTACTGCAATAAACAACAGTTGATTATGCTAGTTTAAAGTAGAATCTCACACGGGAACATTGGAAGAGTAGGGTAATCACCTCACACAGCTGAAGCGGAAACTCACGACACGTTTCAATCTTCTATTGTAGAAGAAAAAGTGGTAAGACCATCTGGAAAAGATACAAAGACTTGTGTTAATGGACTACCACTCACAACAAGAAATTTGATCAGTAAATAAAATCTTATTTTAATTTGAAAATGACCATGAACTACAGCTTTAACCAATCAAACGGGGCAAAGAGACGGTTTATATAGGCAAAATGAGATGAAGTTGGAAAGCCAAATCATCATATTCAAGTAAAAGGAAATAAACATATGACAGAGTAATAATCAAAATTGGATGTGGAGGTAAATGTACTAATTAATAAGTAATTTTTACTATAATTTACTTAGTCGTTTGAATAACATCAATCAAATCCGAGAGAAAAAAAAAGTTTGATACTTTCTATCCATAATAATTGCATAATAATCTCTCGCCTATTAGTCTTAGGAGCCTAAAGCAAAGGCTTCAACTGCCTTTCCCTTGACCTGACCATGGTTTTTGGCTACTTCGTAGGATGTAGTCAGAGAGGACCTCAATCAGATGGTTTATATGAAAAATTGAAGAATAGGAAGCTCATGCAGAAAGTTGACACAGTTAAAAAAAGAATTGGATAAAAAGGATATATTCATATAAAAAGTCTTACATGGCTCCCTTCTCGAGAAACGGATCTGCATCTGCCTCCGGATTGTAAGTGTAGATTTCACATTCAGCGACTTTTACAACCTGCACTGCTAATAAGTTAAGCAACTTGACCATGTTCCCTCTTTGTCCTCTCTTTATGTTAATAAGAAATATCTCACCTCATCTAAAGCCTTGTACAAGGTTTCAAGCAGAGCACTGCCTTCATTTGCGTCAAGCCATTCCTGCAACCCAAATCATAGAATACCTAAACAAATAGCTCAAAGTTCTCTCTTTGATAACTTAGCTAAGCCTTGAAACGAATATAGTATAATGACATCTCCATTACGACATAAAATACACTCACTACCCTTTCCAAAGAAAACAAGGAAAAGACAAAATAGTCTAATCATCTGACTGCTCCACATATGCTATTACAAAACACTAAAGAAATAGTCAAATAACAGTGTCTAATTCTTTTCGGAAAAAGCAATTAATCTGATTTTTTGGTCTATTAAAGACAGAGATCCTAAGCACAACCTTGCTTGATTAGTTACCCCTAGTTGCATGCTAGTTAATCAAAACAACGTAATCAAGTAAAACCAATGGTAGGATGATGATTTCAATTGAAATGCCAACATGACAACCAAGGCAATTGCCAATATGTCCCCTACATATAATCTGTCAAAAACACAGCTAAGTAGCAGAAGAATGGAAATATAATAACCTTTGAAGCCTCAAACATGTAGACATCAAATATCTGCTTAAAACTGTCCCAGCTCTCTTCAGTGAAAAACTGGTGAGCATTCACTGCACTGTAAACCAGAAGGTTGGCAAGTCAAAGAAAAACAGGGATAAATTGCATATACACGCGCAGCCAGAAGACTGACGACAGACAAGACAACTTGAGTATTGTATTGGGAAATGGAGAGACTTGAACTCTCAGCTCCTTCAAGAGCAACAGTGATCTAAACTGTCTGTCAATCCATCTGACAACACTCCCACAGCTGTAAGAGAAGGATTATAAAGCGGGATGCCACGTCGCCAAAGAAGCTGACAGTGGCATTACCCATAATCCACCCAGTCAGCTTATACTACAAATACAACAGGATTGTTCTTTTTTTGAGTAAATACAAATATAAAAATATTATTTTCACCATAAGTTGGAGACTTACCTGAAGTCATAATCTGGATACATGTGATAGAGAGAAAGGAGTAGATATATCAACGTTTTCCGGCTGGAATGAAAAATTAGAAAAAAAAATGCATTATGAACCAATACACACTCGTTTCAGACGTAAAACTCCAGCCATAGGTCTGGATTCACCACCTGGATCTACACATTAGATATTCAACAGGTGAAGAAGAATCTGCATCTGAAGATTTTCCAAGATAATCAAAAATCTGCAACCAAAAGTTACTTTAAGATCTCCCGGCAGAAGAAACTTTATCAGCTACTCGTACAGAAACAAGAAGAAATTGAACTACTGTCATAAACAACTGAAGTTACAAGAAACAAATGAAGTTTCAGCAACACGAGGGAGGATGCAGTCTATAAATATACAATAATGAGCATAAAAAAACTTCTCCAGGATTGAAAATAGTGAGATTTAATTTCTAGCTTCCTATTATTTCTACATATTGGGAGGAAGGTGTAAATTTATTTATCTTTCTGACTGAAAACAAGATGTAAGAATGGGAACATCATGATAAGCACAATATAATGCTCTGTGTGTCAAAGTTATTCCATTCTCTCAAGTCTAAAGTTGGATTGCTAATTACGCAGGACAGAAGGACTACTCCTAGATGATTTATTCCCATTTGCTAAGCTTTATTGTGCAAAGTTACAATGTACGGTGTACCTATGCTTGTAAGAGTTAGCAGGTACCCATTGAATAGTAAAGCAGCGTGCAAGATAGTCTGGACGCAAGTGTTTTTAAAAAAATAGCATTTCTAATCAAAAATCATGCAAGAGACACATATGGACCTACATCCTCTTGAGGGTGCATAATCCCCCTGCCCTCCCTGGGTGGGCGGTTGATAATAAAAGAGGCCTTTTGTTTTATACTTCAATACATGTGATTTCATTTATAGAAAAATTTGATGATGTTAACACAAACTTGTAATTTTCATTCACCAATCAACCTTTCATGCAAAACGAGCTCCATATTGTTGAAAATAGTAGAGAAATGGAGTGTTGCACAATGATTGCCCTACCTACCCTCGGTAAAGAGTAAAAGACCACATGATAGATAAGATATTCATAAATTGAAGTTACCTCATTCTCCAAACTAAGCGATAGTTTCTTATCTGTTCCACTGTGTTTACCTAACAAAGAACAAGCAAAAGTAAACATCATGAGATTTTCCAGATGCAAGGGCATTGTCTACTTGGATATCATTAAAAACACTTACAAGAGTAAGCTTCGAGACATCCTTTAATGGTACGCTCTCCAAGATTCACATGACTCAGAAAATCATTTATCCTGTACATGCAAATAAAATAATTCATTGCAACCAAACAACAAAAACTCGTCTGTACTTATTTGAATGTCATTATATGTCAAAGCTTACCGATCAAGAGGGGTATATTCCAGGTACTTCATGATCGATAACAATGCAGAAGTTTAGCCCAATTATGATACTAGAGGTCCTACCAGAAAAGGTCCTACCAGAAAAACAAAAGTTCAGGATCATAAATTACCATACACCCAACACCAATTAACAGTCACAAGAAATCATATTCAGATCTTATACCATGTCCAAATAAGAACACATCAAACTCCAACAAGAAATAAACGGAACATAGCAGATTTACCACATTCATAGCAAATAAATATAGTCTCTGTCAACAGGCATGATTCTTCCAATTCATAAATTTAGGACCATAGTATCTTACTATCTTTTTCTTTTGGATGCACACCCAAAGTTGAAGGGCATAAATGTGCAATTCAAATGTAGCAACATATATTAATACACATCCGAGAAAAGAAACTACGCATGAGAAAACTTCAAAATTTCCATAAAACATTCAAATACACAATGAGTTCGTCAACAACAAACCTAGTGTAATCCCACGAGTGTGGAGCACAATGAACTCCTCAAATCTCCGTCATTGACCAACCAACAATTATGAACACCAATTACATATCAATTTAACCTAAGGACCAATATGCCAGCATAATTAAAAACTTATATGTTGTTCTATATCTCAACAAATCTATGAATTTTTGCTCATATAAAATTCACTCAGGAGTCGAACAAACTTCAATATTTCCATTTCTCATCCCACGACATTAAAAATATCCTTCAGAAAAACTTCAAACAAACAATTATTAACCATAATTACATATCAATTTGGCCGAAGGACGAATATGCAAGAATAATAGGCTTATATACTGTTCTATATCTCAGCAAATCTATGAATTTGTGCTCACATTCAAAATTTCCTTAACACAAACACAATTCCCCCAAATATAACATTCTAAACAAATGCAAACATGAAAAGAACCAAAACCCACAACAAAAACCCATAGATCTACAAAGTTTGACTTACAAATAAGCAAAAAAAAATACAAATCTGAAATTTCAAACAGAAACTTAGTTCAAACACAACAAAAAAACCATACCCTTTTCAACAAACTGAAAAATAAGGTGAAATTGAGAGTTGAATTCAAAAAAGAAACATACCCTTTTCAACAAAATGAGAAATCAAGGTGAAATTGAGAGTTGAATTCAAAAAAGAAACCTACCCTTTTCAACAAACTGAGAAATATAGGAGAATTTGAGAGCTGAAATCAAATGGGTTATTGAAAAAATTGCTTCTTTTTTCTGGGAATTTATTTATGATGATGAAAATGAACTCTTTTATATTCGAATATTCGAAAATTTGTGCAAAATTTGAAAGTTGGTGAAAATTTTCTTCAAAAAATAGGAGATTTTGATGAGAATTTTGTAGCGCTGTTGAGTTGGCATAAGCTTATTGGTTGACGTTTGATGATTTTGTCGTTTCTGTTATTGGTTGGTATTTCAATCCTGTGGATCACTATAGAGGTTCAACCTTATCCATTAGATCACTTCAGAAAAGTTTATTTTAAAAAAAATAAACTATTGAGATATTTTATAACATTGATATACGTGTCAAAATGGTCAATATGTACATTATTTCATTAATATTTATTTTAAAATAACGTTATTCATGAAGTAATGTTAATATAAATTAATGTAAGCATTAATGACTATTTTTGCCGTTCAAACCTGTAACTTATAAGTCTTTAGTCGAGAAAATGATAAAAATGGTCCTTAATGTATGGGCTTTGATTTCATTTGGTCCTTAATATATGGACTTGATGAAAATAGTCTTTTATGTATCATAAATTGTGATCAATTTGATCCTTAATCCTAAAATTAATATATTTCTTTTTTTTTGCCATCAAAATATACGGAATATGTAAAAGATGCGCTCGTTCAAGATTTTTCTTCCCCTGTTTCCAAAAATTCCAAAAGGGCACATCAAATTTTTTTAACCAAAAGGGTAAATCGCTCCTGATGGAGCGATTTTCTTCTGACAAAATTGACGCCGTTACTCCTTTAAAAAACATAAAAATCGCTGTCGGTCCAAAAATTTTTTCTTTTTTCATTAAAATTGTTGTTGTGAAATTTTTTTTAACAACGCTGCCCCAGCAACGTTTAAAAAATAGAAATAGCTGCTATAGCAACCATTTTCTTAAAAAAGTTTTAATTTTTTTTTATTAAAAATTTCCGAGGCGAGGAATGCTTAAAAAAATAATGGGAAATCGCTCCACGTGTAGCGATTTTAGTTAAAAAAATTTAATGGCAGCGATTATTTAAAAATAATTTAAACTTTTTTAAGAAAATGGTTGTTATAGCAGCTATTTCTATTTTTTAAACGCTGCTGGGGCAGCGTTGTTAAAAAAAAAATCACAGCAACGATTTTAAAGATTTTTTTTTTTGGACCAGCAGCGATTTTTATGTTTTTTAAAGGAGTAACGGCTTCAATTTTGTCAGAAGAAAATCGCTCTGTCAAGAGCGATTTTGCCCTTTTGGTTAAAAAAAATTGATGTGCCCTTTTGGAATTTTTGGAAACAGGGGAAGGAAAGTCTTGAACGAGCGCATCTTTTACATATTCCGTATATTTTGATGGCAAAAAAAAAGAAATATATTAATTTTAGGGTTAAGGACTAAATTGATCACAATTTATGATACATAAAGGACCATTTCCATCAAGTCCATACATTAAGGACCAAATAGAATCAAAGCCATACATTAAGGACCATTTTGATCATTTTCTCGTCTTTAGTCACATGAAATTATATAATGAAATATGATTTTTTAACGTTATGACAACACTATTTAGAAATTGATTTAAATTTCAAGTTATATATGTTTATTCATGTATTACAATAACAAAATCTAGTACAATTCCCTCTTTTCAATTTAAGTAACATATTCTTTTAACTTTCTTTGATTTGAATTTTTCACCTTGTTGTAACTTGTATTTTTTATGTCATTTTAAAGTATTTATTAGTACTTATTAGTTTACGGGATTATTTTAGTTTTTTAGAGTAAGGAGATAAGAAAGATTTGATGGTTAGAGTTCTATTTCTAAAAATGAAGAGAATATCGAAAAGTTTACTCTCAGTCAGACTCGAAGTAAATGATAGAAAGTAATCTTTGATTCAGAATTCAGATCATCAAATTCAATGTGATATTATAATGTTTAACCATCATTAACTTGTTCAAATTATAAACATTTTGATACACAATTGTTGTGGGGGTGAGGGTGGGGTGGGGTGGGGTGGGGGGATCGAATAAAAGTTGGGTGACATGATTAGGTGCCACACAAGCAATTTAATAGTAAAAGAGATGGGCCAAAAGCCCAAGATTCTGTATATTGGGATGGGCCACAAGTCCAAGAGTGTGTATTGGTATGGGCCTGTATCATGTATGGTTCCATGCGAAGGAACAAATTACAAAGATAACCCATTTAAAACCATATAATTGAATTTTATAATTTTTGTCTAAATTTCATGTACATATGACCCAAGTATAAATTATGTTTGTCTGAATTTCAGTCGTATATGGTTGAATCTTATCAGTTTTACTTGAATTTAAGTGTGATGTATGGTTGAATTCAATCACTTTTTAAAAAAAAAATCATACATTTAAAAAAATAAAATCATGCACATATGACAAAATTTCAAGTCATGTTTTAAACTTCAATCAAATAGTTATTCAATATTGATTACGCTTCAAATAATGAGGTGGTGGACACATTCGAGCGCAAATTTCAAGAACATATAAGTTTATATCTTGATGATTGCAATTAAACAAATAAATCGGCTACTCGTCGCAGCAGAGTGCTTTGCTATCCGCTTACGAAACGTTAGTGATGTGTGTTTAAGTCTAATTTAATTTGGACCATGCACTCAATGTCCATTTCCAGTTTTCCACGTGGAAGCTCAAAGGGCCATAGAAAACCAAAGAATAAGAATTTTTTTTAAACAAAAAAAACGTGGAATTAAATGATCTTATCAACGTATCGTTTGTGCGGACTAATTTTTTTATTTGTAATATTAAAATCAATAATTTGTTGACAAGTGTTAGAATCAAGAGAACCTATAAATTACACCTAATTGCACAGTACGTGTCTTTATAATTATTGATTTGATTATGATCAACAACAAACAATAACATCAACATTTCTCCTGTAATCTTACACGTGAAATCTGAACAAAGTAAGATGTACGCAACTTTACTAATGGATAAAAAGTTCTTTTTTTATTAACCTTCGACAACCCTCTTCCTCTATTCAAATTTAAGATCGATAATATGAGCAAGCTTACTCTGATGGAGTTTTTGATATATAGTAATAATAATAATAATAATAAGTATTAGAATCAAAACATACCTATGACATTATTTTATTGTTAGGATTATGACTCCTAAGATTCTTGCATGCAACTACATGCATACCTAAATGTCCTAAACTAGTTGGTCAACCACACCTAATATGTTTCTAAAAAGAAAAAACGAAACTACCAATGAAATTCGTTGGCGCTAAATAGTCCATAACTAATTAACACGATTTTTTTGATGATCCGTCGTTAAATAGGATTGATGAAGAACTCCTATTGCTTTCAGGAAATAAGTTTTTCGTTGCTAGTTTCTATCTTTTTTGTAGTGATGTAGCTAATTTTCTTCCATGACCCAACAAAGTTTTTTTTTTTTTGCTTTTAAATGTCAAATTTCTCTTATATTTCCATTTCTAGAGAGGTTGGTTTACCAAATTCCTTTTATCATTTTATTTTACTCAAAAATTAATTTTATAAAAGATAAGAGAAAAAGAAAGAATAGAAGAAACCTTGAGGAATTTAATTGGTCAATTCTAAGACTTAAAAGAAATTCATAGGCCTTGAAAGTGATTAAAACGATCATTCTTAGAAATTAATTAATTATTTGAAGGACCAAATCATATACGTGTTGACCTAACATTACCTTATAATTTGATAGGCTGATTTCACGATTAATAATTTAAAGTACTTTTATTCAGAAATTATTCCACTCAACTTTAAATAATGAATTGAGACTTCTTTTAGCTCAAACATATTTGAACTTTTTTTCCCCACTCGGTAGTTCGGTATCCCGACTAAATTTAGATCGTGCACTGCAAAACTCATTTGAGGGTGACACTCTCAACAATCTTCTCCTTACCCAAGGCTCGAACCCAAGACATATTGTTAGAAGTGAATCAGTCTCACCACTGCACCACAACCCATGTTGTTAAATTTGAACTAATTAATCTACTTTGGAGGGGGAACGATATAACCTAATTCACGTGAATTCAATAACTTTTGCTTACATTATAATATATGTATAAAGATATTTAATAATTTAAATATCTATAAAAATAATTACCGTAGACCTACTTATTAATGTTACATTATTAAAAAAATTGAAATTTCCCAACATTTTTGTCGAGATCCCTCAAAAATACACTTGTTTGAACAATTCCAACAAAAATCTATTTCCATCGGAATCAATTAAAAATACGCTTGGCAAAGACGTCTTCAATGGATTCTCCATCAAAAGGCCAAATTTCGAACAGAACATTCAGTAAATTTTTTAATTTTTTCAGTAACATTTTATAAATTAAATTAAGATTGTTAAATATTAAACAAATACATTTCAAATTCTGAATTTACCTCTATCAGAATGCATAGGAAAAGAGAAGAATAACAATATACCCATGAGGAAAGCATGATGAAGTTGACTTCATGTATATAATTTGAAGTTACTTATTGGTTTGGGAAGGTTACCAACCAAACCAATGAAAGAACTACATGACTTTAAAGTTAATACTTTAATTTCATTTTTTTAATTTTCTTTCTCAAATCATTTAATACATTGGATAATTACAAATAACACCCCAAAAGTTTGCCAACTAACCACATTGGTACATGTATGGGTTTAATTTCTGTCTTTCTAGTCTAGAAGAAATAAACTCTTATTAGTCAAAGCCTTCTTTTCTGAAAATAAAAAATCCAGCATCCTATTTTTGAATCACACAACATTCTTCCATAATTTAGCTTTAATATTTAAGTTGCAAAATAATTATTTACCAAGTTCATATATTTTAAATATGTTTATTTATTTAAATAACTAATTGTATAACAATCTAATATGGACGGAAGATTCAGTAACTTTGAATTAAATTTTATATTTATCATAAGAAATTTATTCAGTACGTATGAATTATTAATTTAGAACTCAATAACTTAAAATAATAGAATCTCAGATTTATAAACTTCAAATTCAGACTTTACCTCTGTCATTTAAACATTCACAAACTAATTATTTAGATATTATAATTTCTTTTGGGGCGAATTTATATGTAACAATGCACAACATGTTATAGGGTAATAGTAATGTAGGAATTGATTACTCTAGTGACTTTTTTTTTCTTTAGTTATTTTAATTTACATAATTTTTATTTACTTATTATATTTCGTATTCTTATTTAACTTTCTTTTTTTCACATAAATTAATACACATACTCTTATATAACTTGTGTGAGTATTGACGATGTAGAGTTTAATAAAACAAGTTATTATAATGCATGACTAATTTCTTAAAAAACTTGGTTTTATTTTTCTTCTTCTATTCTGGTGATATTTAGGTCAACTTGCTATTCGCTTCAATAATACATTAGTTGGTATTATGTATTTCTGATTAGTACAAGTATCATTTTATTTAAGACTTATATATATATATATATATCTATATATATAGTATATCGTTTAATTTCTTTTGCTTCTCTATGTGATTTAAACCAAGCCTCTCATAATCCATTACAACTTCATTCATCGACGGCTAAAATATAATTCTAAATTAAATCACACTAAAAAATAATATGTTTTTTATTACTTTTTAATTTTTTTATGAAAAAATTAATACTTAATTAATCTTCCTTCAATCAGTTAGTACGCCAAATTAATGTAAAATAATTGTATAGAAACTAGAATTTCTCCGCTATATATATGTATGTAGCATACACATTGTTTCTCAATAATTAATCAACTTGCTAAAAAAGTAATCACACTTTTATTAGGATATTATTGCCCTAATTATTTTACAAATAAAAAGATTATATTATCCAAAGAGGATAGTGCACTTTTTTTTAAAAGTAGACTTGAAATGGAAGAGTTTGAACGTGTTTTTAATTAATATATGTGTTGTGAACTACGTAAATACTATATGAAGTCCTTGCATATATCACTGAATAAAAACAGAATTAGTGACGAATAATTTCTATCACTAAATAACAAAAATTCATCGGTAATTATATTTAATAATGATTTAACAATGAATTATTAAAAGAATTGTTAGCTATAGTTTACGTGTCTTAGTGACGAATTTAATACTTTCTCTGTTTCAATTTGCTTGTTTGATTTTGATTTAATACCAATTAAAGTTTACGAAAGTAAAAAAAAAAACTTTAACGTTGTATAAGTCTGAAACTAAAGATATGTAGATTAATGCACATCATGATCTTAAATATGTCATATAAAAAGTTGAAATTAATTTTTTTTTTAAAAGATAAAAAATAAAAATAAAATTGAAATAGAGTGAATAATATATTTGTAAAATTTGTTTTTGCAAATTGTTGTTCAATTTTATTATTAATAAAAAGAAATCTACACTTCTTAGTCAAGACAATCGGCTTGCTTACCTTTCAAGATTGTGATATTTGGATTCTGTCTTATCTTAAAAAATATAAATATATATCTGATATATCAAATCAGTTTAACTTTATTGAAATAAAATATAATAACCCAAAATACTGATTTAATTGTATATGCTTCATATTTTACTTTCTTTTTTTTTTCGACATTTGATATTTGTATTGGCAGGAGTAAAGCTAGGCTTTTGATTATGAGTTCAAACGAGTGCATGTAGAGTACTGTAGTAACTTTAAACTTTATATTGTTTTTAAAATTTATTAAATGTATATATATATATATTATTAAATTTAGAACCTAATAACTTAAAATAACTAAAATGTCGAATCATAATTCAAATTATATTGTGACTTCACTTTTATGTATTGAGAATTCCACTAATTCAAATTCATTCTATATAAAGGCTATTTAAAATGAAAATGCGTAATAGATTTTTTATATCAGCATCTTGAACCTAAAACCTTAACCAAATGTAGTTGACATATAACATTTTAAACTTTATGTTAAAGAATGTACACATAACAAGGGAAATAAAATTTGCATGCATTATTTCAACTGAAAAAAAAGAAAAGAAATGCAAATGACATGCATCATCGTGTGATTTCCATTCCAAATCTTTTTGAATATATTTGCATGCTTTTTTTTTTAATCGTGTGTACTAATATCATGAATCCATTAATACACCGTTCATCTTTATTTATTACGTATAACTTTTCTGAAGTTAATTTAATTAATCAACTACACATAACATGTGAAAAGAATATGCTTGTGCTTAGTCTGGAATATAATCATGACATTGAAAGCTCCTACTTACTTTTACGGGCAGAGTGAAAGAAGGGGGATTCTGAAATGTACCACTGAAAAAGATCTAATGAATTCGAAAGAACTGAACGTGAAATCATAAGAGGTGAAAATATCATGTATGATTTTATAGAGTGACAATAAAGGTCTCTAGGTTGGGGGTAGGTCTTGCGGAGAAATTATAAACACCTTAATTTCCATAATTCAATATGATAATTATAATTTAAATGTATAAAACTAATAAAAAAATACTATCAGAATAAGTAACATTTCTTTAATATGATGACAAAAAGAATCACCTTAAAATGTTGGTCAAAGTCAATTAATCTAGCTCTCAAAAACGAAACATGACAAATAAAAGCGAACAAATCCAAAGAAAGTATAAAATTAAATATTTCAAAAATCCTTATTACAAAACAGGTTTTCGAAATTTATTTATTTATTTAAAAAAGAAACTTTTCATATAATTTATTTCAGTCAAGGTATTATCTGTGACTAATCACTACATTAATGAAATTATTATTAGAGGATGAGTTGCATTAATCATGCATTTGGTAACTGAAAAATTGGAGATTATTTCAACTTCATTAGTCATCATCCCAATAATTAAATCAGTTTTTAGTGTCAAATTATCTATTTCATGCTAAAATTATGATAATGAATAAATTGTAAAACAAACATCAATATAAAAAAGATAATTATTTTATTATTTTTTAAAATTAATATGTGACTCCAAACCTTGACTTATAAACATAGGAAAATAAAATTTGCATGCATTATCTCAACCAAAAAAATAAATGAAAATGACATGCATTCTCATGTGATTTTCATTCCAATTTTTTTTTTACATGTTGGTTGAATCGTCTTTTAATTTCACTCATTATAAAATTAGATATTTCAATAATCCTTATTTACAAAACAGATTCAAAAATTTATTTATTTATAAAAAAACTTTTCATATAATTCAACTCAATCAAGGTAGTAGAGTACACGATTTGTAATTACTACATTAATGAATTATTAGGGATGAAGTTACATTAATTATAAGTTTTGACACGAAAAAAAAACGGAAATTATTTCAACTTCGTTATTTAATGAACTCATCATTCATTAATTAGTCTTATACTAAACAAATTAACATTCTTATTCTACTTAATGCAGTGATAACGTATATACTACTCTATTATTAATTAAAATTGACTTATAATAATAAGTACTATTTTATAAAAAAATTAAACTTCATAATATAGGGTAGATCTAAAGGATAGTCAAGAATTCATGTAAATTCATTAGTTTTTACTCAAATTATTTATATTTATATAAATAAAAAGTATCACCAAACATACATAAATACTTAATTATAAATTTCAATGTTTATATAGTGTTAAGTTTGATATCATAAAATAAATTCTGAATTTACTGACATTACAGACTAAAAATAAAGTAAAATAAAACTTGTTAAAAGCATTAATATGAAGTTAGACTAATCATATCGAAAAAAAATAAAAATAAAATAGTTTCATTCTAAAATATTCATAATTATTTTTTAATTTCATAATTTTTATATTTAAACGTAACTAAGTAATTTTTTTTCTCTGGGTTTCCCTATCTCTAGGAAAGCTTATGTATTTCAAATTTTGAATTTATAGAAAATTATGATTAACATGAAAGAGAAACAAAGGGAAGGAAGACACGTTTTGAATGGCTCGAAACCTGAAAAGATACTGTTCATTATTTTATTAATTTATTTATTTTAATATAATTTAATTCAAAAACTTGACCTTTTTGATTCAAATTAAATTCTTGATCTGTATAAATGAGACTATAAATATGCTTTATATACTGCATTATTATTATTATTACTCCATTTCTCATTTTGATTCTTTGAAATTTTTGAGTGCTTAAACAAACAAAGACACTCAATCTCTTGCTTCATTCTAAAAGAGAGATCTTTTTTAAGATTTAGAAAAAAAAATAAAGCTTTCTTAGCTTGTAGATATCCGATCCCCTTCTTGTAAGTCTCTTTTTCTCAGTATATTCCCTTAAATTCTCTATTTTTTCATCATGTTTGTTGTGTTATAGCTTTGTATTCATATTAAAGATCACTTTTTGGCATCTGGGTATTTTTTCTTTTTTTAATGTTTGTGTGTTTATAGCTTGAAATTTGTTCAAAAAGTGAACTTTTTGTCATTTGGGGTTGTCAAGTTTCAATCTTTTTTGATACCCTTTTTGTTATTTGCATGGTACTTCTTTTTTTGCTTGAAATTTGTTGTAATGATCAGTTTTTGGTATCTGGGGTTCTTGAGTTTCAATCTTTTTTGATACCCTTTGTAGTTATTTGCATGGTACTTCTGTTTTTGCTTGAAATTTGTTTTAAAGATCAGTTTTTGGTATCTGGGGTTCTTAAGTTTCAATCTTTTTTGATACCCTTTGTTGTTATTTGCATGGTTCTTTCTGTTTTTGCTTGGTTTTGATACTTCTCTTGGATTTTGTTGGTTGTTTTTTTGTTTTTCTTAGGAAGGTTCTTGATGCAAGCTCTTGTTTTGTCCTTGATTCAAATTTGTCATTTTATTTTATTTTTGAATTAAAGTTGTATGTCCTTTATTTCAAACCTTGTGCTTTTTTTTCAAGTGTAGTTTTGTAGTTGGAAATTTTACCAATTGAGTTTTATGCCTTTATGACTTTATTACTCTTTTACTTTTGTATAGTTGGCTGGTGTTTTGATAATTCAGATTGAAACAACTTTTATGGTCTAAGGCAACTTGTGTGCTGTTATTTTCTGTTTTCAGGCAATTCTGGTGGAAAGCTGATTGTTTAAGGCATCTCTGTCTCTGTTACATCAAAAAAATAATTAAAAAGTGGTTTTTAGTTGATATTGGTTATATAAGAATGGGAGATCATTTTGTGTTTCTGGTTGATCGGTTGCTAACTGAATCAACTTTGGAGGCTGCAATTGAAAGCAGAAACCCGAAACAGCTAGCATCACCGACAACAAATAGCTCGGTAACTGATTGCTCTTCCCAGGATTCTGATCCTCTGAGTCCTAGGAAGATGGTTGAATGCAGGATATGCCAAGATGAAGATATGGATTCAAATATGGAAGTTCCTTGCTCTTGCTGCGGTAGCTTGAAGGTTTGTTGAGCTTTGTTACAAACTTACTAGTACTTTCTTTCTTTTCATGTATATGCTATCTATATTGGACTGAGATGTGCTTAAATGAACGACGTGGACAGGGGGGATTCATATAACCGAAGCCAATTTGCTAGAAATTGAGGGGTAATTGTTGTTTTATGCTATCTATCGGTGTTCAAATTTTTCTGTTATTGGAGCTTGTTTATGTCGTTAGAAGTTTATTATATGCTTAAAAATCAAAATATGAGTTGTGCACTAGTGCCTGTTGAGTTTTCTCTGTTGCTTTTTCGTCTTCCTACTACTCAAATATTGGTGTGCGATTGGGTTGCTTGTTTCCACGAGCACATGTTGTTTCTAGTTAGGAACTGGTTCTGTCTAATGATGAGCCTGAATAAGAAAAGAATTTATTAAAACTGAGACAATTAGATTTTGGAATTGTGTTCCTGCAACTTTTTGTTCCTTCTGATCAATGACCTTTTGTCATGTTATTAACTTAAACTTGCAAGTTCAGTCTCTATTGTGTGATTGTTTTCTGGTGACAGATTATTACTTCTACATACTAGCTAAGCACTAGAATGTTTTACATCATGCTCAAGATCCTGAGAGCTACCTATAGGTCCTCGTCATAAAATTGTACTTCGTGTACATGGATGATTTTGAACATTCTTTACCAACATCCCTCTACCTTTTCTTGGGCTGACCATGGTGAGTTGGGGAAGAAGATGTACAGTTTCAGGGCTCCTATAATGTGGAGCAAGTAAAAAACAAGAAGGAGCTTTAGAGTACTGACCCTGCTATGAACTTTCAAGTAGTTAGACACATAGTTGCTTAATTAGAGATGATTGGTGATGTTGCTGCGTTTTTGGCTTTCGTTGGCTAGAGATATTCCTGTCTGTTTATTCAGTTATCTTCTTATTTTTACCAAATTGTCCCACCTTCTGCTCTAAGTAGTCCTGGTACGAAGTATTTAAATCATTTGCGAGACTTCTTAAACTTGACCACCTGTCTTGCCAGAATATGCTTTTGAATGGAAGAAAAATTGGGGGAAGGTTATAAAGAGACCTTTGCTCAGGGAGTTTCACTTAAGTATTTTTCAAAGTGCTCTATTTATGTCTGTTTCTTCTGTGATGCTCACATAATACTCGTTGGCATGTCTTTTTAACTTCGAACTCAAGACTCTTCTACCTAGTTTCCACCTTCCTCGTGTCCCGAATTCTTTATTCTAACATTTTCATTTCTTTAACGCATAATGTGTTCTGCAACTACTTCATGGTTGTGCTTGGTTTTCTTTCAGTATGCACATCGGAGATGTGTCCAAAGGTGGTGTAACGAGAAGGGTGATACCATTTGTGAGATATGCCACCAGGTGGGTGACTTTTCTAAGTTTTGCTTTATGTAAATTACCGGCTAGAGGCACATTTGTACCATAGCAACCTTTTCTCCGTGTGCTTAATTCTTAAGTTACTGTTGACATTTGTATCCTTATGTTGTATTTATGTTGATTACAGCCTTTTAGGCCTGGTTATACGGCACCTCCCCCTATTTTTCGACTTGGAGGCATCCCAATGAATTTTAGGTATCCTTCTTCATCTTGCTTGTTGCTATTATTAGGAAATTGAATATTCTGCTCCATATCCCATATAGCTTTTTTCTTACCATGTGTTGTGGTGCTTTACTCAGGGGAAACTGGGGAATTGTTAGAAGAGACTTGAACAACCCTCGTCTGATAGCTGTCGTTTCAACTGATCGTAATTTCATCAACTCTGACGACTATGATGATGACTACGCGGTCTCTACATCGAGAAGCATGATGTGTTGTCGTTCAGTTGCAATGATTGTAATTTTTCTCTCTCCCTCTCTCTCACACACACACGTGCGCTAGTGCATTTTAGTTAAGACTTTGAAAAGAAAGCATGAGATTCTTCAATAACTAGCTTTTGTGCCAGGAAACTTCTAACCATCAGTACGATATGCAAATGTGATCTGCCACTGCAGGATATCCCATTTAGAAGATTTCTAAATTTAAGTGTAGCAATTTGATTCTGTCTTTTTGTTTCCTTTTTCAACAGTTTATGCTGCTTCTGGTTTTACGACACACTCTTCCCGTCATAGTGAATCAAGCAGAGGACTATTCGTTCCCTTTGGTCATGGTAACGTACTAAACTAGAAAAAATGGGAATCACATTGTTGTATTCTTTTAGATTGTGTTCTTATTTATTATCCTTTACACACAGCTACTACTGCTGAGGATTACTGGCATTGTTCTGCCTATCTACATCATACTGAAAGCAGTGACCTCTTGCCACCGTCGCCAACGCCAGCAGGTGAGTTGAGCTACCATCTACTCCTCTTACGTTCCTCCCCGATACAACCCCATGCCTGAGTTAACTAAATTTTTTCATCCGTCACAAACAGGCTGTTTTACCAATCTCCTCGTCTGATGAAGAATCTGGCCCCGTGATACTCTCACATCAACCTCCCATCATCATCGCCCCTTGAAAGTACTAGATATATGTTAGTTCATGTTTACTCTACTGTTGCTACAGCGTCCTGCTGCGTAAAATCTGCTGCAGATAGGATGGATGACTGCGAAAACACTACACATTCGCGTAATGCAGTTGGTGTTTCAGATTATGTAGTTTGAAGAAATATCAAAAAAAGGAAAAACAAAGTCAAAAAGGCTAAAAAGGAAAAAGATTTCAAGGTTATGGATTAGTTAGAAATCTTTGTACAGTAAGTTAAAGTTCAACCATGTATATGAACACATGGATGGGAATACAAAATGTGGAAAGTTAGTTAAACTTTATAATATATGATATCCAGTCTTTTTCCTTGCACAATTCTATAGTGGTTGTTGATTTATGGTTGAAAATATTTCAGTCTGACTATAACTTACATGCTACATTAATTATTTGGATGGAAAAGACAATGTGATGCCTTTGAAGAAATCACATGATTTTAATTCAGCGGAGGCAAAAAAACACGTGATTTTTTGTCTGTCCTAACCTTGATCGACAAAGTTACTCTATACCTATGCTGGCGAGTGATAATTAAATAGTAGAGACTACTACCTAAATTGATTCAGACATCACGATTATTTATATATATATATATACTTTGAGTTCTAAAGGGGAGGCAAAGTTCCTATTCCACTAAATTCATGAGCTTTAAACTTTAACTTGCTCAAAGTGCTCTTCTACTTTCTCTAAAAAGCAACCTACCCAATTCACCAATAAATAAATAAAAGAAATGATTTTTTTAAAAAAGAGATTAATTAGGGTTAAGATGGATTAACTAGGATTTTATTGATAAATGAAATAAAAAGTTTATGTGCAATAATTTCTCATAAATCAATTCTCATTTTGAAATAGATTCATAATATATGATTTTGAACCTATTGAATAACTCGCTTCCTATTTATTAGATTGACTTGCTATAGCAAATTCTAGCTAATTATAGACCTCAGTTTTAGCTATAAGAAACTCTTTTTAATTTGGAGACGTCTTCTTTGAATTAAATAAGCAATAATTGAACTCAATCAACTAGATTTTTTCGAAATTTTGTATAAGGTCAATGAATCTATATTTGACCTCTAAAGGATCATTAAATTCGAAATGTATATTCAATACCTAATGGGACCTATAGTATATGATAAAAAAAAAGAACACAATGGAACTAAAATCCATCATCATCAAAAGGGAAACATTAGTTATCACAAGTCCCTTTTGTGGTTTCGTATTCAATATTCGTATTGAGTTTCGAATTTACTTAGATTTGTATCACGTAAGATCCATCTAAGAGGGAATTAGTGCTTCTTATTAAGATTTCTTTAAATATTTCGTGAAATATTATCATTTAGATATTGTCATTTAACATGTATTCAATCCTTTAAAATATTTGCACTTCTACTATTTTAGAACAATGTCATGGTAAATATTTTGCATGTCTACGCACGTATGGCTGAAACTTAAAGACATATCGTCTGAAATTAGGCTTTGTCAGATACTACGTATCTGAAGTTATTTGGAAGTTGATAGATTTGTTAACTTTTACGCACTATGAATATAGCTTTGATTTTATATATGCAAAGCTCGAATCAAGAACATTGATTAAAGAGGAAAGAAATTCTATATATTTCACCATAGATTTTTAATTATAAAAATAAAAAACGTTTCAATAAAAAGAGATGTGACACGAGGACTTGTCTTCTTTTAAGTTGGGATATTATCTTTATGATGACAATTGATATAACACA